>JAIMZG010001738.1:0-21591 GCA_020466075.1 Colletotrichum coccodes
AAAAAAAAAAAAAAAAAAAGCCAAACCATGGCCACTCGTTTGGCGCTTCTCGAACATCTTTAATTAGGACGTCGGTATGCATGTCACTGGAGCTAACCCTCCAGAACCTGAAGCAATGAAGCAAACTTACTCAGAACTGTCATTGATGGGTATATGGGGAGAGGCATTTTCCTTCTTTGACGGGGCGGCCTCCTTCCCTTGTCCACGCCGATTACCGCGCTTCAAGTGAGAAGTCTAACAAAGACGAGTGTCTGGTCCACCGCCACTGAGAAGCTATGGCTTACTTGTGGTCAACAAAATGACAATTACCACGCGAAAAGGGCCCCCGAATAATTCCCAATGTCCCTCACAAGGCGTGTCCGACGTTGCATCTCGCCTTGAATCGTCTCGAGCAGCGGGCCGTAACTGATCCAAGACCGGGCAGCTTCTTCATCCGCATATAGCATATGGACAGCCTTTTGCAATGGCAAAATAATGTAAATGCGTAGTGTGTCAGCCGAGCCGGGAGACAGGGCGCGGCGGGAGCAAGCGCTTCATCCAACAGCATGCACGGAATCCGGCTCCCAGTCGCGTAAGAGACTAGGGATCGTTGCGTAGGGGTTGCTGCCCAACTCCGAGACAGTTGGTTGAACAGGGGTAAACGGTTCGGACGTCTGAGTCGTGAGCTTCTGTCGAGCAGTGACCAAAGCCCGGATATCGGCTCCTACGAATGCACCATCAACATGATGAGGAGACGCCGAAGCTGGGAAATGCTGGCTTATTTGCCCGGATTGCTGGGCACCGTGGCATTCAACCCAAAAGCTGTTTGTGCCTTGCTGATTTACCTATGATTGAAGCCCAGTCGCCCCGGCGCGAAGGATGACGTGGGAGTCGTCGAATAGCTCCCGTGGCGTTTGGCCCTGTGCGACGCTACAGTCTGCTGTTCTAGCATCTGGCACACCTGAACAGAGGCAAAGCCATAGGTAAGATACAATCCACGATGTACGGTTGCATTGCATGCCTCTGCCTTCTTTTTGTGCATCGCAAGGGAGGGAGCGGAGGGCACAGGGAGCATCCCCTCCCCTATCGCCGCCCCTTGCGGGAGATCCATTGCTGTTTGAAGGAGGGAGCAAAAGGGGGTTTGGCATTGGGATTTAGTATTTCGGACGCCAGCAACCAAACCCGGGAAGCTGTTGTTGCATGACGACTGCGGTCGGCACTGTGCTGGTTCAGGCTGTTCTCCGAGCCGCAATTATGCCATGTTGCGGCACTCGGCAGGGCCTGGTCTCTGATGCGTGGCCAGGTCAGCTTCAGGTCGGACGACAGAGCCCATATTCGATATTTAGAACAGGTATCCCGATCTTGCAAAAAAGCTGCCTTTGGCTGTTCGATAAGATGGTGGTCTCCTGACCGACAATCTAAAGTTGGTTCCCCGCTAGGTTTGAGCACCACGATCCAGTTAGTTGCGGGGAGAAGGCTAAGAGCGGTGAGGCTCTCGCTGGCGATTAGCGCATCCTACTTTGATGAGAGCTGCATCACCTGAGGGATTAGCAGGCGATAGTAACTGCGGCAATATCAAACGATGAGGGGCTGTTATTGGTCCTGGAGTTATATGCCGGCTGCCGCTGGAAATTGGCTTGACAACAGCCTTGGACCGGTAAAGTAGGAGCATTGGATGTTGATGCCAAATACATGTAGGGGTAGGGCAGGCTGAGTCGACAAATCAATATTGAATAGCGAAAGGCGCGAGCACAACATCTCGCCCTTGAGTCGGTCGTGTGAGGGTACACTCCAGAGCTAGCGGTCTGGTTCCTGAAGATGTAGTTCGTGCGCCCTTCATGTATTCCTGCGGATGGGTCGTCGTTGGCTCCAGGCTGCCAGTCACTAACAGTTCGGCCGGAAACTCGGTGCTGGATGTTGGCACGCAATTAACTCAAAAACAGCTGGGCATGAGTTATTGTCCTGCTGTCTACCATCTCCCCTGTTACCGCTATTGCTCTTGTCTCCTTCACACCCTGCCGCCCCTGCCGTCCTTCTACTACCGTAGTGTTCGGAAAGACGAAGGGAACGATAAAGGAACTAGCAGAGTTGGTAGATGCGAAGGAACGAAGAGCATTAAAGGTAATAGCGAGCCATGTAATCAATCCTCGGGCTCTCCCGACTTTCGTAGCAGCCGCGTGGCGGGGTCATGACGATAGGGGAGGGCCTGGCCGGGAATGCTTAGCAAAGACCGCCTGTACTTCGTTGCCCTTTCCTGCCAGTGTCTCGGCGGTTGAGGGCCTTGAGCTTGAAGTGTCGTCAATTCCCAGGCGTGGTATTCAATGGCGATGCCGCAAGTCGTGCTTTCGCTCCTCTCGTATCCTTTCGTGTCATTGGCGCCCGCCGCTGGGGAGCAGTGCAGCGTGTTCAACTCGCGTTCGTTCCGTACATTGCAAGCTCGTCTTCCGAATGCAGCGACTCGAGACAGGGTTCTTCTGTGTTCTGGGGGGCCTCGTTATTTGGGGGGCGGTCGGAGCGGTTTTCAGGCTCTGAAATTCCCCCTTTGGAGCGGTGGGCCGGACGGCGGTGGACCGTGGGACCCGGGCTGCCAAGGGCTCCCAGGCCCCAAAATCTCCCGACCAGGTATTTCCCCGTTGTTGTCTAGTGACCCAGCGGAAAGGCGTTCGTTGCATTGAATAGCGTGGCCAGTGCGGTGTTCCAATGTCGAGATGGGCCCAAAGTGAGAATGACTTGGTGCTTGGCCGGGCCACAGGTCACCTTATCTGGGATTCAATTGGGCGATTGTGCTGGGTTGTGTGTTGCGATTGAAGCGACGGAGCCGCCGGCTGTATGCTGTATGTTGCATGTATGTATGTATGCCTTGGATGCTCGGTGAAGTTTTGCCTTGCTCATGTGATGTCGTACCTGACTTGCTCTCTTCCTTGCCAGGCCACTTTGCCTGGGGTGATGCGGCACGAACACTGACAGGTGAGGTGAGGCGACCAGGGCATGGCATCTGCGACAATCGCGGATCGACTCTAGGAGGCTGGATGAGGTCAAAGGTCGTAGACGTGAGAAAGTGACAAGCTGAGAAATCCGACCGAAGAAGATATTATGGTTCTATCAAGGACATGACAGGGTAAGAAAGAAGGAGTACCCAGGTACGGACCCTTCCGTCGGGTCAAGGTGTAAGATGGGAAACCACGAACTACACGCTTGCTGTGTTGTACCGTCCTTCGCTCTTCTCGGTTGCTGGCTTTGGTTTCCAAGGTATCGCAGGTATCCGTCCCTTGGGCCGGTCAGGCAGGAGGCAAGAAAAGGTACGTGCTTCTTGGGCAAAAAAGACGTGCAAGGGCAGGTACCTGCCACGGGATATCTGACGAAGAAGGTACTTCTTTCCGTAGGCTCCTACCCCAAAAAAGCCCAGTCTAGTCCAGCCCGGACCACCAACTTTCCAGTCAGGCCGTCTCCAGTCTCCAGTCTTCAGTCTCCGTGAGGTGTCCATTCAGCGCCTGTCCACCCCAGTGGTCCGCCGCCCGCTGCCCGCCCGCGCGCCAGCCAGCCCTCACACTCCCTCTTCGTCCAGGTCTGCCTTTTTCGCCTCCACTTTTGGGCTCCCATCCCATTAAGGTACCCTTTTCCCTTCCTCCTTCCCTCCTCCTTCTCACTCTTTCTCTTCTTCACCCCACGATCTCTTCTCGAGCCCTTGATTGCCAAAGGCTGCTGCTTGCCCTCCCTAGCACATCGTCCAGTCCCACCTCGTTGGACACGGCTTTTCGTTGGGCTTGAAGATAATTCCACTTTCGACAGCATCAGTTACGAATCCCCCGATCCCCTCCCGCCCCGATCAACCAGTCCATCTGGTCGTCCGTTTCCCATTTTCGAACCCAGCGAATCTGTATCAATCGGTCGGCCTCTTTCGTCATAACTACACTCGACCATCACCACCACTACCACCACCGGTATAACTTGTCCCTTCCGGCACCACACTCCTCCACCGCTCCCTCCGCCAAATCCATTTAACAACTCAACAGGTGAGTCTTTTAAGTTTTTCTTGTCCAATGCATGCCATTTCAATTCTCATCTGCCCTGCCGTCAACCCATCGATACTATTCCGTTCTCGGACCATTCCATCTGGGAATCCATTCATCGTTTTGTCTGCCCGGCCCAGCCTGGCTTTGGGCTGACTGACCCGTAGTTTGTGGGTGGACCCGAGCTTTGCCTCATTCAATCTTCTCTTCCATGGCCTCGACCAACTCTCTCCACTCTACAAACTCCCATCTCCTTACCCTTTCCAAACTCCGACCCTGCACTTTCATCATCTCAACGTCACAATCCCGAAGATTTTTCTGCTGTCTCATGCATCGTTACTGACCTCTTCATCTCAACCAGCCTACAGCTCCGCTGTCGACTAGTTCTTGAACTCGTCAATCGACACTCTACCCACCAAACCGATATCTGCTTCCGAAAGGAGCAGTCTTAACACATCAGTCAACATGACCACAATGGTAAGTGGCTGGGCTAGGGGCGTCCATCACCAGGAGCAAAGATGGTATTTGTAGACATGGTTGAACCTCTGCAGTTCGATTGCGTTGATACGCTATCTTGGCCTGGCTGATGACCAGCTACTGTTCGCTCACCGCTAACTTCAATGGTAGGATCTCCGCGTTGGTAACAAGTACCGTATCGGCCGCAAGATCGGCTCCGGCTCGTTCGGTGACATCTACCTCGGCACTAACATCATCTCCGGTGAGGAGATTGCCATCAAGCTCGAGAGCGTCAAGGCCAAGCACCCCCAGCTCGAGTATGAGGCCAGGGTCTACAAGTCGCTTGCTGGCGGCGTTGGCATCCCCTTCGTCCGTTGGTTCGGCACCGAGTGCGACTACAACGCCATGGTCCTCGACCTCCTCGGACCCAGTCTGGAGGACCTCTTCAACTTCTGCAACCGCAAGTTCTCCCTCAAGACCGTCCTGCTTCTTGCCGATCAGTTGATTTCTCGAATCGAATATATTCACGCCAAGTCGTTCATCCACCGTGATATCAAGCCTGACAACTTCCTCATGGGCATTGGTAAGCGCGGAAACCAGGTCAACGTTATCGACTTTGGTTTGGCCAAGAAGTACCGTGACCCCAAGACGCACTTCCACATTCCCTACAGAGAGAACAAGAACCTGACCGGAACGGCCCGCTACGCCTCCATCAACACCCACCTGGGTGTCGGTATGTTATCTTCGCACGCCTGACCCCGTCCCATTTCCCCATGGCTACTGACATCCTCGCAGAGCAATCTCGTCGTGATGACATGGAGTCCCTCGGTTATGTGATGCTCTACTTCTGCCGTGGATCCCTCCCCTGGCAGGGACTGAAGGCCGCTACCAAGAAGCAGAAGTACGACCGAATCATGGAGAAGAAGATGACCACCCCGACCGAGGTCCTTTGCCGCGGCTTCCCCAACGAGTTCGCTATCTACCTCAACTACACCCGATCTCTCCGATTCGACGACAAGCCCGACTACAGCTACCTTCGCAAGATCTTCCGTGATCTCTTCGTCCGCGAAGGATTCCAGTACGACTACGTCTTTGACTGGACCGTCTACAAGTACCAAAAGAATGCTCAGGCCATCGCCCAGGCCGCGGGAGCCACTCAGGAGGAGGACGAAAAGGCGCGAGCATCTCGCACGAATGCCGCTACTGCTGGTCAGCCGACCCCTCAGTCTGGCGCTAATAAGCCTAACGCCCTTCCCAGCTCGCGCCGCAAAGTGATTGAACGAGGATCTGGTGCTGGTGTTGACACCCCGGATACCAACCGTGCCGTCGGTGGAAGTGACAGAATGTAAGTATCTCTCTGACCAGGCCATCATCCTCCTCCCATGCCCTTTGGCATGCAGTGTCGACCGCTGGCTGAAGAACCGTTGCTGACAAAAGCATGCTGACCTAGTGGACGATGATTTAGTTTGCGCTCGGCTACGAAGGGCGCTAGTCCAGCATATGGTTCGAGCTCCTATCTGCCGCAGTGATACTCGACGGCAACAACCATATGCATCTGTCCAACATGTTAGAGTATGACCAGACCGGTTTACCGGCTTCATTCCTCCGTGGCATGGCTCCCAGGCATCACGATTGGTACGGGTTCTGCTCACCAGCAGGGTCTCTTTGATGATACGCCTTGCCACGCGAACCGGTCGCATTCTCTTTACGCATTTCTCATCTTCGTTCTTCGACATTTTTGGGTTGATTTTCACGGATGGCTCGATTCATCATGACGGGACACCTGACTTGGAGACGTCCGGCGGACTTCGCTGCCGAGGCTCTCTGGGGTTAGGTTCCATGGCAGGAAGAACTCGAACGGCACGTCCGGTACCTCGATTTCGAGGCGCCGTCGTCGGGCCGCACCGCGAGACATCCCCCCACCCGAACTTGAGTGCCCTGGTTTCCCTACCTTGCACCTCGTCGATGCGTTGGAGTTGCGTTCCACTGACGGTTTTTCCTTGTTCCGTTTCTTTAATTTCCTACTTCTTTTCCTTTCGGCTATGCGCAGTACGAGTTGATTTCCATTTGATGGCTTCGCACTTGGTCATTCACGCGTCGAGGCCTGCTTCTGGGGAGGTATTTTCGGTGAGGGGTCGACAACACAAGAAAACATTGCAAAGTTTCGAGAGCTGCCGATATGGTCAGGCAAGACGACGGACTCACCAAGTCTCTTAACGACGTGACCGGCCCGACACGATGCATGCAGAGCTAATGAGGAAGAGAGTGGTATTTTCCTTGGTTTTTGGTCCGATTCGGTTGGTTGGGAAATCGTTACTTCGACATCTGCACACGGGGGGTGTTAGGCCTAGTGGACGACCGCCATGGCTGACATCCTTGACAACTATCAAGAATTCCCGGGGGCTGTCTAGCAAAGTCCTAAGAAGTCAACAGCCTGCCAACGTTTGCCTCTGGCAAAGGTTGAAGGCTGCGCTCCTCAGGGCAATGGTGCTTGGACTCTTCAATACTGCGCCTGCATCATCTATAGATCCTTGCTGCTCTGGCAAGCTTACATTTGGTGGAGGCGGAGCATGGGTAGTTGTGGGCATGTCGACGAGCGGTGGCACCAACCAAAACGCATGGTAGCTTATCAATTTAACAATGTCGCGCGGTAAAACATTTGTCAGCTTTGGTGATCGTGTAGCGGCGACCCTTATGACGAAGCATCTAGATGCGCTTTGATCATGTGAAGCCCAGGCAGCATACGCCCGCAACGACGAGGCCAATCTGTTGGATCTCGAGCTTGTTCTGGGTCAATATGGGAGATGGTTTGCCTAGTGTAGGCCACAGCGGTGAATTCGGGGTGCACTGTCCGCTTGGGGGAGCCTGGCCGTTGATGTGAATACCGAAGCGGCTTAGTTGTGTGTCAGGAGGCTTGACTGGTCAGGTGCAGTCTCGCTTGATACCAAGTCCTCAGGGACCTGTCGAGCAGGTGATTGAACAGGATTAAGCTACTCCCCACGTAAGTTATCAAAAGGAAAGTATATATCACGGCGACATCCTATGCTAATGTTCGGGGTGGTCAGCTATATCTCAAATTCTTCACTTTCAAGTCAACATTGACTTCCACGCCAGCTGCACCATATCGGTCCCAACCCATTAGTCTAGTAGGTACCTAACTTGAGCTTTTGTCCTTTCTCTTCATCAGGCTATGACGTTCGACCCTCTCATCTTTCCCTCATCTTGCTTGCCAAGCTTTCTCCTCTGAGCTTCAGCAAGAACGGCGGCCCCAGCTCCCAGTGTCGTCTACGTACCAGGCAGCTAGTGCGTGGCTGTACGGTGCTGTACTTGCCTCAGCTCTACGGGCAGCCCTACCTACCGCCTTGGGCAGTCTGGCCAGAACAGCGTCAGTACTTCGAGTCGCGTCTTCTTTTGCCTTCTCATCCTTTTGATTGCTCTTCTTCTTTTGTTTCCCCCTCTTGCACATCATCTCCCGACCTTTGGTTTTGTTGTTTTCATGTAATCGTCTCGATTCATCGCTCTTCACCACCGAAGAGGGGCACGTAGCTGACTAACGAAAGGGCCACCTGTAGCCAAGGGTTCCCAGCGCGCCCAACCGATAATTGTCATCGGCGTTTATCACCTCCGACAGCTCTGATGGCGACCCTTGTTGACGTCAACTCCACCACGCCCACCGACAAGATGGCGCCTTCGACGCTCGACCTGTTCATGCTGACGTTCAATTGCGCCAAGAACTTCATCGACGTCGGCGTCTTTGCATCCCACCTCAACACTGCTTTCAAGCAGAATGACACTGCGCTCCCAGAGGTCGTGGTGTTGTGAGTGCCCCTCGTGACCCCGGTTCGAGTCCTCCCACAGGAACCTAACAACATGCGTCGTCCAGCTCCCTACAAGAGGTCGCGCCGTTATCGTATTCCTTCATTGGTGGCTACTTTCTCAGCCCGTACCTCGTACGCTTTGAAGAAGCGCTGAACCTTGCCGCGACCCGATACACCACAGAATATACCCAGAACGAGGAGAGCGAGAGCAACAATGGCAGCGACGACGACACGAACTCGGCAAAGCCCACCGCGCCCACTCCCGTGCGACCATACACCCTGGTGCGGACTCGCAATGTCGGTATGACCGCCATTATGCTCTTTACACGCAGTCCGGGATCAATCCTACGAGTGCAAGAGGCGGAAGTGGGCTTCGGCGCTGCAGAAATGGGCAACAAGGGCGCCGTGGCCCTGCGAATACTGTTCGAAGGCATAACGGCGGATGGTGGGAAAAAGGAGACGGAGATCACTTTTGTGGCTACCCATCTTGCGGCGATGGAGTGGAATCTGCCCCGGCGGAATGCCAACTGGGCAGCTATCATGCGTGGCCTAACTTTCGAGAATCCGGAGGACATTCTGAACCCCAAGAACAGACCCAATACACCTGCATCCACAGAGGGAGAGGTCCAGACGGATGGTGCTCGGGACGAAGGAGTGCACCTGTTGCACGACGAGCACCACGCACAAACTCTGGCTCTTCAGGAACGATTGCAGGAGATATCCGTCTTCAAGCCAAGCTCCCACCTTTTTGTTGGCGGCGATCTTAACTACCGCATCTCGACAACGAGCCCGCCACCAATGGCGACGTTCCCTAGTTTGGACCCAGATAGCGAACACCACTACGCTCGCTTCTTTGCCTTGGATCAACTAACGAGAGAACGCCAGGCGGGACGTACCTTGCACGGCCTCAGCGAGGCGGAGGTCAAGTTCCCACCTACCTACAAGTACAACGTGCTGCCCCCAGACGACACCCGCCTCAGAGTTGATGGCATCGAGGACGTGCCGTGGGAATTCGCCCCCCACCGATATCCCGGCTGGACAGATCGAATCTTGTTCCTCGACGTCCCCTCGTGGACCAAGGCCGAACCTCAAAAGGTAGACATCAAGTCTTACGACGCCCTTCCCGTGGTGCGGAGCTCAGACCACAGGGCCGTGTTCCTGAGAGCTGCAGTGCCGCTGTTGACGGAGGAGGAGCTGGCCCGGCCGTCCTCGGAGGTCTCG
This sequence comes from Colletotrichum coccodes, assembly GCA_020466075.1. Taxonomy (NCBI): domain Eukaryota; kingdom Fungi; phylum Ascomycota; class Sordariomycetes; order Glomerellales; family Glomerellaceae; genus Colletotrichum; species Colletotrichum coccodes. Next base: position 9,485 of record JAIMZG010001738.1, read on the forward strand.
ACGGCCAATCCGGTGGACCCACGCCTCGTGTTGCCGGTGGCCATCGACCCCGAAGCCTGGGAGCGACGGGCAGCTGCAAGACGGAAGGAGGTTCTCGTTGGTTGGAGCATGTTCCTGTGGTCTACTAAACAGGGGGCGTTGATTCTGGCCACGTTGTTGGCCGTGGGCGCAGGCGCTTGGTGGCTGAGTCAGTGAGCACCAAGTGAGGCGATTCACGGCCGAGCTTGATACCCTAGTATGTGTTTTGGGGCTTTAGGTATTCACGGAGCACTGCTTGCGCGATGAGTGGCTGGGGGAATGGGTGTAGCACTGACAAGAGCGGAGCATCGATTACAGACAGAGCATGACTGAAAACCAACTATAGACCTCAATCGCGAGCCATCTTTCCACGGATGGTTAACATTCCTATTGCAGGCGATGCGAAGTTATTCCCGTCTGTGATTACGAACTCTCCGTATAAGTCGGGTAAACACCGGACATGGGGACATCCGAATGATACGGGGAGCGAGTCAAGCTGTTTCTGAAAAATCCGGGCTCGTTGGATCCCCATGCCCACGTCCGACCCAGGGTTGAGGGACTGGCGCAAGGGTATCCCGTATGACAGTTCTCTGGCAGGTCGGAGTCAAGACCGCCGAGTTTGTGTTTTGTCAGGGATGAGTGGTTCAAAGACAGGGAAAAAACAGGATCAAGACCCTCCGTCGAGTCCGGCACCGAGCCTTCCAGGACGGGGTGGCGAGGATGGCGAACTGAAGAGGACATCAAAGGACCCCGAGTTCCGGGCCATGGGGCCATTTGATTCATTCTCCTGCGTCCTGCAGAGACGCGCGGCTACGAAAATTTACCATGACCATGGAACCACGCGGATTCCACGGATAAATCGCTGCCGCAGACACGCACGAGGCACAGGCACACTGACTTCTCTCATGGCTTGGGCATGTTCAAGACTTGGCATCTCGTAACACCTGATAGGACTTGCACGGATACCTTAAGTTTGTGAAGCAGAATGGACTTACTTTGGACGGCCGTGTCAAGTCAGCACAACAAGAAAGCCGTCGATTGAGGACTGCAGACGCAATCAAGGCGCCTTAGCAATGTTGTGCCTGCGGACGGGTTCGGTTGTGAGTGGCGAGGAGGCCTGCTTACCGAAGCAGATGAGGTTCGTTCAAGAGATTCTTAACGGTCTAGTTGATCCGAGATGAGTCCGGAGAAGATGCACATCCGAATCCAGAAGCCTCGGTGAAGCCATCGCTAAGCCTTGCTTCGGGCGTCAAAGGCCGCCAAAACGTCCTAGGCGAGCTACGGAACGACGGGGGCTGCCATCTGCTAAATGAGTAAGCATGCCGTGATCCTTGGAGTCGTAATGGGGCTTATTTCCTCAATAATGAATATCTTCATCTCTGTTGAGGGCTGGAACTTGGTCTTTAATTCAGAATTGCCGGTCGGGGGAAGGGTAAAAACCTGGAAAAGTCCTAGAGACGGTTCGTTGGGGGCTGAAGTGACATAACCGTCGGGCCCTCGCCGCAAGCTGGCATGGGCGCGACTCATGTAAAGGCAGCAGGACCCGAAGCCAAGCTGTACCAAGCTGATTGAAAGCCGACGAGCCAAAGTCGCCTGTAATTGCTCCAAAGGTCGCTACTTCCAAGCACGGTTCCTTGAAAGAGAATTTCTGTACGATGTTTTGAGCTCGGCCATGACGGGATAATGAGATGTCAAGGAATCATCGGACTGGGGAGGAGGGCCCTCATATTGTCTCTTGGACCACCCAGTTGAGCTGCCAGAACACTAGAGAGGTGGCTCGGGTCTCGAGGCCGAAAAAGCATGGCCTGTTGCACGCTCTTCCGGACCGTCAGTGAGAGGGATGAGGGGTGAATGAGAGGTGGGATGGATCGGGGGCGTTGCGTCATAGGCACCGATAAGAGTCGCTTGCATGCAAGGCGCGCCACTGATCAGGCCCTTTCCCTCCCCGCGGGACCAGATGCCGCATGGCCTGGGCGAGATCTGGCCGACGAAGAGAAGAGAGGCAGGCCTGTGTGAAAGTCAATGTCTCGCATGCGATGAAAGCCAAAGAACTGGGGGCAGGCGGGGGGCAACAACGGTTGATTCAACTGCAACGCCTTGTTCAGCCGTAGCGTCAAGGTTGTCTCTGTCAGCTGTTTTATTTCCTTTTGTTTGTCATCACCATCGTTATTCAATCGGCCATCAAGCGTTAAGAGACATCGTACGGGCACTTTTTCTTTTGCATTGGTAGCCAAGCGTGACGCGCAGCATTTGCTGAAGAAGGCAAGGTATCACAGCGCTGCCGCAGGCTTGGAGCACGATGGGGTTTCGGGGGTGCGCTATCCGAGTGAGCAGCGGTAAGAACGCGAGCAAATGCGGAAGAAAAGGACGGGAAGGCTCGGCCCAGTACGATGCCACGGGGCTCTGGGTTAATGCGGTGGCGACGGGACGGAGGCCCCTTTTGCTTTGCCTCAAGAGGCTCAGGTCAGCATCACGCCTCAAGGATGGATGAAAGTGCCGGTAGTCCTTGCGCGCATCAGGGTTTCGGAGATTTCTTCGAATGTGGGAGGACGCGGTGGACGGAAACGAGACGGACGGGAGTAGACGATATTGGATAGAGAGTCCTTGGTTCAGATTGGCGTAAGCAAGTCCGAGTCCAGGCCATAACAAGGGGTCGGGCGGAGCGTTCTTCGTCTGAGGCTGGCGGGGAGACCGTAGTGTATTAGGAGGGGGGAGACTGCCTCCTGGCCCATACGAGTGTGATGAACAAAGCGAGAGAGCTGGTCAGTGCTGTTGACAAACGTTGCAGACAGAGGGTGAACGGGTCAGCAGGAAAGGGGAAAGGGGGCTCGGTGACTGAGGAGCCACTAGTATGCTGCGGCGACGGGAGGCGAGTAAGACTGTGAGAGAGCTGAAGAGTCCAATGTGGGGGGTTGACGGGCAGCGTCCGTGGTTGACAGCCCCAGGAGAAGAAAAGAAGCTGGAGAGCGTTTCGAGGTCGAATGGCACCCCCATTCCGGTATGGAGACACTTGACCTCGATTTTCACCGGGCGAAGAGGACGCCATGCCAAAAAGGGGCAATGGTTTGTCGGTGTGTCTGCGGCTTTACACGCCGCACCCGCTGCATAGTTGATTCGTGACGAGTCGAGACTTGTATTTGTACCGAATCCGAGAGAGGGAGTTTGTCGCGCAGGAGCCGCTGGATCTGTTGGACCTGCTCAACGTCGATTGGACGGGCTGCGATCGAGCCGGAGGCGGCAGGAAGAGATATCTGCTGGAGGTTGCCAAATGCAAGAGCAGCAAGCAGGAGCGACTGACCCACCCGCTTTGGGAAAGGGACCCCCCGTATTGTCGGGTCGAGGTGAACGAAGCCAAAGAACCCGCGCTTCTGCTTGCCTGCCATAACGCCGTGTCCCCATCCCGGCAGCAGCACCAGAGGTACCAGATTGTATGTCTGCCCCTCAATCGTGTCCTCCGCCCCCCCATCCTGGCTGGCCCCATAAATGCTCGTACCGTATGCAGCTGTCTATTCTGCTGGCTTTCGTCATTGCCACGGCCCTTTCATCTGAAGGTTTCTCTCCCTAGAAGTTCCCAGAGGTCGGTCCAGTGTCTCCCAAAGGCCCAAAGTCCAACTCGGGCCGCACTTGCACGCCGAACAACAACAACACGAAGAAGAACGACATTATTACCTCGCCCATATTGGTCACTAAGCGACTTCTCCCCCATTCAAACGAACTCGACCTCCGGGGAAAGCGGTACCCCTTTCACCTCTTGGGTTGCGAACTGCTCCGATCCCAATCCCAATCTCAATCCCCAGACCCAGACCAGACCCAGACCAGACCCGGACCCAGACAAAGACTCGATCCGAACCGGCCCCCTTTCCACTCCCACCCTCCCCCATTGACTACCGACGAGAGGCGACGAAGACGTCTCCTTTCCAGGCTTCCCACCGCAGCTCACCTATCTCGATCTGTCTCACCTCGGACGGCCAGCTCTTGGGGCTGTGATGGAGCTGTCGAGCTGAACTATAAACAACCAAACAACCCTGGCAACCCGACCCGGATTCCCTAACCCTTTATGACGGGAATATCCGCAATCAATAAAAAACTACACAACATGGCGGCCACGGTTGCGCATGCGAACCATGTACCAAATCAGGTCGGCGGAGGGGGCATCTCCAAGATGATGGGCGGCGGTGGTGGTAGTAATAGCAGTGGCCACGGCCATGCGCAACAGCACGCTGACGCTGGTGTTGGCCCTGTCGCAAATCGGAAGTTGACTCCTCAAGACTTTCGCGTCGTGAGGACGCTCGGAACTGGTTTGTTTGCGCCCGTTTCTTGTATCTCAAAGGCAACGGTGTCTCCGAGGAGCGTTTGCTAACCATGACTGTTACGCCGTGCAGGTACCTTTGCTCGAGTCTGTCTTGTAAGGCCGGCCAATGCGACCGAGGAGGAGCGTGACACCGTATTTGCTCTAAAGATTTTACGGAAAACAGAGGTCATCAAGCTCAAACAAATCGATCATGTCCGACACGAGCGTATGATTCTCAGCGATGTTGCCGGACACCCCTTCATCACGAACCTCGTCTCATCCTTCGCCGACCGCGACCACCTGTACATGCTGCTCGACTACGTCCCCGGCGGCGAGCTTTTCAGCTATTTGCGCAAGTTCCGGCGCTTCGAGGAGGAAACAGCTCGCTTCTACGCAGCAGAGATCGTTTTAGTGCTCGAGTACCTGCATGAGCAACAGGGGAGGGTCGCCTACCGGGATCTCAAGCCAGAGAACCTCCTGCTAGACGGGGAGGGCCACATCAAGCTCGTGGACTTTGGCTTCGCAAAGAGGTTAAGTAACAGCGCCGGCCAGCCCATTGAGACATATACCCTGTGCGGAACCCCCGAATACCTGGCCCCCGAAGTGATCCATAACAAAGGTCACACCACGGCGGTGGACTGGTGGGCGCTGGGCATTCTGATTTACGAGTTCCTGACGGGTTACCCGCCATTCTGGCACCAGAATCCTATTGAAATTTACAAACAGTGAGTTTTGCCGAGGTTGAGGTGCTGCCTGTTCGCCACAGCCGCTGACTGGTTGCTCAGAATTGTCGAGAAGCCCGTCATGTTCCCGCACGACCCGCCAGTCTCGGCCGAGGCGCAAGATTTGATCAGATCCTTCTGCACGGTGGATCGGTCTCGGCGACTCGGTAACATCAGCGGAGGAGCCGCCAAGGTTAAAGAACACCCCTTCTTCCGGGGCGTCAACTGGGACGACGTCTACAACCGGCGAGTACGAGGCCCGATTATCCCGCCGATCCGGTATCCCGGCGATGCGCAATGCTTCGACATCTATCCCGAAGACGACGGCAAGCGAGAACCTTACACGGACGACATGGTCCAGAAATATGACCATTTTTTCAAGGACTTTTGAAAATATCTCGACAGACTTTTGTACGAATCATGCGCTGGGAGTTGTCTGCTCGGAGATATTATCCTCCGTTTTCCATTTCACATCATTTACTATACTCCAACATGTAACTGTACTGGATACAATGCAGAAGCGAGGCTCGAGAGGAAGGAGCGTTGAGATAGGACCGCGAGACTCGTCGGCTTCAGGTTGAGCAACTGGCGCGAACGGAGCGATTAAGATTAGGGGGAATTCTGCTGGCCAAGTCCTGGATAAGCAAATGCTGGAAATGGGGTTTTAATGGCGTTTGAAACGGCGTTGACATTTCATGCCTACATATAGTTGGTAGCCAGGAACCTCATCAGGGATACTGAAGGATAGGAAACACTCCAAAAAGGAATGGATGAAGAAGTTCAATCCACGCAGTGTAGCCTCTAACCTCGGCTGTCATTTCTTCTTCTTGTTGCCCCAGCGCCGCATGCGAGGTGTTGACCTGTGCGACAAAGCGACGAAGCAACATGCTAGGTTCAGGTTGACAGTGTCGTCAGAGCGTCCCGTGAACAACACTGTGCCATAACAGCATGGGAGAGTGTCTCAGCTTTTTCCTGGAAGCTAGCCGAGACGGGCATGGGGCAGACATGTCCATGGGGTGTTTCTCTGGGTGATGGGCCACGACGCTCACGTCACCTGGACCAGGCGGTGCGTTCCCTGAGGGAAGTCGAGTACGGGTCAAGAGAGACGGTGAGGGAAGGGAAGGGTTTCAGTACGAGTAAAGCCTGATCTGGACATCGATAGTCTGGAATGCGTGTAGCGAGATAAATGTCATCATGGTTGCTCGGGTCAAGGGGTTCAAAGTCCAAGAGATTCGGGGCGAGTTCAAGTGAGAATGAGACTGGCGCCAGGGCGGAGTGAGTGAATGGCCGACCTGCCCGTACCTAAGAATGGCCGGATAGGCGGGTTACGAATAAGGTGCAGAGGGGTAGCCCCTCAGCAGGGGGCACCAGACAAGTCTGCAGCTGGGGAATGACAGGTGACTGGCAGACAGATAGGAGGATAGATATTCGGAGTGTTCAGAGAGGTGTGAGGTGGGCTGTCACCGCTGCAGGGTAGGTCACTAGCAGTTCTCATAGGGCAGAGCGGTTCAGGCGAGGTAAGGAAGGTACGTACCGGGGACCCTCTGAGCATAGACGTCAACCTTGGCGGGAAACCTCCAACTATCCACTTCACTGCATTCAGCTCCAGTCCCGGCTCTGGCGCGGCTGTTCCTGCTCTTCCTCCTCCTTCTGTCAACTTACCCTCCAACGAAATTCCACCACAGACCCGACTGCCGAATCGAATCTCACCTCCATCTTCCTCTCGAGGCTGCTGATGCTTCAACAACTCTCCTTTAGCCCGCCGTAACGCCAAACTTCGTTCGTTTCGTTGGCAGACAGTAACGCCGCTTTGGGTCTGTTCCCCTCAGGTCAGCAACCCACCGACCAGTCCCGGCCCGACCTTCGACCTTACCTTGCCTCTCCTTTCCTGCGATTCCCTCTCCATCCGGCCTGAACCGAGCCTCCGTTCCTCAGTCCTTTCGAAACGAACACGCCCCGACATGACCAGCTGAGTGCAACGGCTCCAGGATGTTTACTCTATCCAGCCTCGTGCAGAAGGCCCAACAGTTGGTTGACCCGACCCAAGGGCTGAACCTGACCAACTCGGACAAGAACCCATCAAAGTCTTCGTTATTCCAGAACCAGTTCCGCCTTCCCAGCACCCAGACGCCGCTGTACGAGATCAATGCCGAGCTGACCATCCCGCCCGCCAATGCCACCTATGGGGGGAAAGACCATGATCGAGGCTACCACTATGCTGGCAAGCTGCATCTATCCGAGGGCTACATGTGCTTCTCAACGACCCCCTCGAGCTTCATCCAGTCGGCTAGTACCTCGACAAGCTCTGCCTTTACTGGCCAGACACATGGTGGGGGCCCCAGCGGGAATGGCTTCACCTTCCCTCTCTGTGCCATTCGACGGGTTGAGAGGCTCAACAGCCAAACCTTCCAGGTGCGTTGCCTAGACTCTGGATCCCGAGTTCTGGCCTTGACAGCAGTTCGAGCTTCCTCTCCCGTAAGACCATGGACTGACGTACTGCTCTGCCACTTAGTTTGCATTGGCGATTACCACTTGGAACGGCATCAACCAGCAAAAAGACAAGGACAAGGAGACTGCGACAGACAAGGAAAAGAAGGACGGCAGAGAGCAGAGGATCACGATACACTTAGCCGGTACTCGACAAGGCTGCGAACGATTCTGCGATGGCTTGAAGAAGGGCCTGAGGGCCGGTGTTGGCAATGTTGGGAAGTACAAAAAGGTTGTCGGCGAGTGCTACTCTGAGTATCTCCTCCGGTCGGACGACAAGAAAAATGCGAGCCCGCCTGACGCCGGCTTGGGTATGATGTTCCGCTACCCTGGAGACCCGAAGAAGCTGCGCGACAGGGCCAAGATGCGTCTCTGGGCCGAGTACTTGCGCGACAACGGTCGAAATATGACGTTGATTCGTCAACCCACCTTCCACAAGCTCATCCGCGTCGGTCTGCCCAATCGACTGAGAGGTGAGACATGGGAGTTGACTTCGGGATCCATCTATCTCCGGCTCGAACACCCCACGTTATACGCAGAGACCTTGGCCAAGTACGAAGGTCAAGAGTCTCTCGCTATCGACGAGATCGAGAAGGACCTGAACCGAAGTCTCCCAGAGTATCCTGGCTTCCAAAGCGAAGAGGGCATCGGCCGGCTCCGGCGCGTACTTACGGCCTACAGCTGGGTGAACCCCGACGTTGGCTACTGCCAGGCCATGAACATCGTTGTTGCGGCGCTGCTCATCTACATGTCCGAGACACAAGCCTTCTTTCTGCTGTCGTCTCTCTGTGACAGGCTGGTTCCCGGTTACTACTCGACGACCATGTACGGGACTCTGCTGGACCAAAAGGTTTTCGAGTCGCTTGTCGAGAAGACGATGCCGATCCTGTGGGAGCATCTGGTAAAGAGCGATGTCCAGCTCTCGGTGGTGTCTCTCCCTTGGTTCTTGTCGCTGTACATCAACTCTATGCCTTTGGTCTTCGCCTTCCGAGTGCTGGACGTCTTCTTCGTTGAGGGGCCCAAGGTTCTGTTTCAGATAGGTTTGGCCATCTTGAGGATCAACGGCGAGGAGCTTCTGGACGCTACAGACGACGGCGCCTTCATTTCGATTCTAAAGGGTTATTTTGCTCGTCTCGATGAGTCAGCGCATCCCAAGTCTGAGAATCCGAAGCTGCGCGCTGTGACGAAGTTCCAGGAGTTGATGGTGGTGGCATTCAAGGAGTTTTCTGGAATCACCCACAGCAGCATCACCGACTCGCGTCTGAAGAACAAAGACGCCGTTCTTAGCAACATCGAAAGCTTTGCGAAGAGAACAGCTCTTCGAAACCTGGGCCCTGACAGCAAGCTTCTTGCGGCAGAAGAGCTGGGCGCCTTGTACGATCGATTCTACACTATTTTATACGAAAGACAGCAACGAGAAAGTATTATCCAGCAAGAAAAGCAGCGTCGCGCGAAGAACGCACGGCCTAGAGCGCGCGATGTTTTCGAAGCTAGCGACGAGCACGTCGAGAAGGGTCGTGTGGCACTTGGCGCTAGCACCAGTCTGATGGATTACGATGCCTTTAGAGAATTCCTCGCCAACATGGCCAAGTGGGCTATCTCCGATTCCCCTACAACACCACGCCGAGATACCTTTGCAGACAGGGACAGAAATGCCTACACAAGCCGGCGGCAGAACAACGGCCTGCTGTCTCCTTGGGGCTCCGGTCCAGAGCCTGCTGACCACGAGTTTATGCAAAGGCTCTTCAAGAAATGGGACGTTAGCGGCACAGGCGCGCTGACCCTGGCCGACGTCGTTGCTGGTTTTGCCAGAATCAAAGGCAAGAAGGACATAATGGGCACCATCACGTATTTCTTCGAATTGTACGATGACGACGGTGACGGCAAGGTCGACCGTGAGGGCATTCTGCGTATCTCCGAGGCTCTGTTGTTCTTATCAAGACGAGGACTCGAGGGAACTCTGAGCCCGAGTGCCTCTACCCTGACACTCAATGCGCCAAATGGGCAGGACCCCGAGCCCAGTCTACCTGGCATATCGACCAACGAGAAGTTCCTGGGCAGCGTCAGCGCATTCATAAGAAGATGCTTCGAGTACGCTGACCCCGATCACCCGAACAACAAGATTCAGGACGAGGAAAAGGACAAGTCTACGGACAACAGCGAGGCCTTTGCCATTGGTGATGATGAGGACGAGGAGGATCTCCTTGCCATGGACTCGCCGACCGGCAGCCCCTCCAAAGCGAAGAAGTCCGCGCCGGAGTCGCCATTGTCACCAGCTGAGGGCAAGACCCCCGTCGCAGGCCAGTCACAACGGCGCGTCTCCAAGGCGCAGTCAGAGGCGGCAAATGCTGCACTCGACCCCGCCAACCCTCTCCACATGACGCTCCCCACATTCCGCATGGTTGTCCTGGCCGATGAGCTTCTCGAGCAGTTCTTCGAATCATCCTTCCCCGTCTCCTTCCACCTCATCGAGGGCCTGCCCTCCGTATCCACACCTAACTCGACCCTTACGACCTTCTCCAGTCTGAACTTTGGACGCGCACCCGTTGCCGCCCTGAACCCTGCCGCTCAGGGAGCCACTCGTGGTCTCCGCGGCGTTCTGGACAACATTGTCACGGATGGGATGCGCGTCGCAGCAGAAGTCCGCAGGAGGATGGACGAGGCGCAAAAGGAATTGGAGAGGAACGCCTTACCCGGTCAAAGGGACGAAGACGAGGAGGACGATGCGGACATTGGAGTCGAAATCGGCATCAGAAAGGGCACAGCCAGTGGAAGCGCGGATATTGAGAGACGCAGCGTACGGAGTGAAGACCGAGATCTACTTGACGGGGCAGACGCCGAGGCTGGGTCCAACGGCAACGGCAAGGAGGGTCAGCTCGTGGACATTGGGCCCACGGCCAGCAGCGAGGCGAACGTCAAGGGCGTTGTTGAGTTTGAGGGCTGATCGCCGTCTCCACGTACGTAACACTTGCGTGATCCGTTGCAGAGAAAACCTGTGAGATGACCAGGGGGTTATGGATGGCTAAGCTCGCAATGCCGGATTGGAAGCACGCAAGGGGCGGCAGTTAGCAGAGGGGCTTGGGAGGCTTGAGAAGCACGCAATGGAAATGAGGGAAGACGGGTAACCCAAGAGCGATGTGGGTTTGGCGTTTTCCCTCTGACTGTGTGGTGGAAGGTATCTGTGGGATTGGGATTATACCTGCCGACGTCTTATAACCGGGAGTACGTTTGGGATTGTATTGCCTCTGCGGCTAGATTACATGGTCACTCGAAAGAAGATATTGACGGTTGAAAGACTGACTGTGTCAGAGCATCTAAGCACGTGATTCGGAAGAACATCGCAACCATGCGACAGGGTGACTCGAGCGGACACCTGCTCTTGTTGATTTGCCTCGGTGCCGGTGTTCAATTCTGCTAGTATTCAATCGACGCAAGACGGCGATGAGCAATACTCTTCCGCTTTTCAAGCATACGCTACCTGAATTGCGGAGTATGCATTCGGGATCTTTCGACCGATAATGTTGAATCCTCAAGAAAGCAACACGCGGAACCGATTGCCTGTCTGCTGCCCTTGTGAAGAGGACAAACTGCTAGTTCACTCTCAATCGAGCTGTATAAAGCATGTTACCCAGGCAGGCAGGCCTTGTCGTTTTTCCCGGTCTACAATACCTAGGTGTATCACAGATCATCGCAGGGCAGAGCTCACCAAGATGTGCGCATCCGCTTTCGACAGTAGGTCTTACACTACTACCTCACCAGCCTCATTCGGCCGATGACTGCTTCGCTTCTCCGGGCCGGGCCGGCGAGGACGACACCGCGAGGTCAAGCGACAGCCAACCGACCAACCGCCATCAACCGCCTCCACTTCCCCAGACTTTGACCCCTTGCACACACCGTTGCTCGATCTCCACTAGTCAACTAGGGATCCTAAGCATAAAAGCCAATCTCGATGGCGACGCCGTCTGTCTGCAGTTTTGGCGAGAAGCCGCGGTCGACTTGTCGAACTCGTTCCCTGGGAATCGCTTCCCATGTATTGTCGTCCTTTCCATGCATGCGGGCTCGGTAGCTCTCGCCCACTGCTGTCGCTCCGCATACCTTCTTTGCTCGTCACACGGACAGCGAGCGAGAGGAGAAATGAAGATCTCCATTCCCACCGTCGCTTTTCACTGCTTCCCCGCGTTTGCTGCTGTCACCCTCCGATAACCCCAACCGACGGGACCGTTACATCGACCATCGGCCTGTCTCTCTCGATCGGGCCCTGTCACCCGTCTTGGCTCACCTTTTCGTATACTCTTGCTTCCTTCTCTGTGGCAGAAGGCTTCCCTTCTTGATAACAGGCGCATCAATACCACTCCACGTTCCTGGCCTGATGATCTGCGTGACGTTGAAGCCTGCCATTGAACCTGCTTAGTGTTGAAGACTGCTTTCTTCCCGGCATCACATGAAAGAGCTCATCAGGTCCCGCGGCACTTTGTCTGATGAGAGGGGGGTGGTGGGGGCTGGTGTTGTAGGGTTCGCGGAGGGACGTGGCACCTGTTCGTGGGAAAGGATTGATGTTGTTATAAGCGAGCTGTAGGTTCATCCCATTT
>JAIMZG010001740.1:0-23706 GCA_020466075.1 Colletotrichum coccodes
CCCCGAAGACCTCTTCCCACTAAGCTCCCAACCCGACAAGACGCACTTCCCCCAGCCCGCCCGCCCTCCCCGACCTCGACCCCTCTCACCCGGACTTCCTTGCGACCCTACACGAGAAATTCTTCCCGAACCTGCCCGCCGACCCGAGCAAGCTCGCCTGGATGGCGCCCATTCCCACCGCCCACAGCACCGCCGACCGCGAATCCCCTTACTACCCGGGCCAGCCATCGCTACCCATCTCGGCACTGCGCTTCGACTTCAAGGGGGGCTTGATCCCGCCCAAGCTGAGCAGGGCGATTCCTGTGTCCAAGGGCCTACATCATCACGGCCAGGCGCCCGAGGCGGCGGGGTACACGATCGAGGAGCTTTCCATTTACGCGCGGAGCGCCGTGCCCGCGCAGCGTTGTGTCGCTTTTCAGACGCTCGGCAGGATTATGTACAGGTTGGGTAAAGGCGAATGGGGCACGGGCGAGGAGGACAGTCTAGCAAGGGGTATCTGGAGCAGTATCCAAGAAGGACGGGTATTGGAAAGCCTATCGGAGGCAGCCATCGTCGAGGGCGGTCACAGGGGCAGCCGCGCGTACGCGACGGAGGCGCTTTGGTTGTTTGAGAAGGGCGGTTGGAGAGAGCAGTGGTCTGGCCGGTAGACAATAAGGACATGTTCTCTTGCAGCTTTTCCTGCGAGAGAATTCCATGAAACCGTACCTTTTCCTATGGGAAACCAAACCGGTGCTAGATTCATAATGATCATGACTTGCCAAAGACTGGGGCATCTGACCGACAAAGATGCTTTCCCACCTCTTAGGAGAGCGAGGTGCCGGATTACCGAATCTCTTAACAGAACGAACCGGTCAAGTTTTTTGTACCATTGATTCCTGATAATGTGCCTGTCCAACTTTGGGCAGATAATCGAGCCGCCGACTCCTCGTTCCGTGCAAATGGTCCATTCTTGGATACTGTATCTAAACTTCGACTCGGTTCTGAAAGGCGCCTTAGGTGTGGTTTTTGAGAGGCAAGAGTGCAAACCCCGCGTCAGGCCCCTCCCAAAACCTCGCCGAAGTTTTCAGCATTATAACTCTTCTTTACTTCCCAAAGACGGAACTGGAGGGCGGAAGGCTCAACGTCCCTCCACTCCTCTCAGACATCGTCTGCATGAATACGGTGAAAGTGAGGAGTCCGGCTCGATATGGGGGAACGAACGCCTCGCTACAAGTATACAAGTGACCCTGAAGTCTCGTCCAGCACGTGTCTTGCCATACCTACGAGGCCGGCCTGGAAACCTCCGATTAGAAGCCTTCTGCCGGCTGAAATATCGTTCACCTGTCAGCCAAATGCTAGGTGACGCCCCTTTTACAGCCACGAAGTGTTATTTTATTTTTTAAGTTCGAGGAACCCTAGAAAACGAGATGACACCCGTCGTGTCGTCCCAGGACCCGTGTCGGCCGCCACATTCAGGACTTCTCATTCGATTGCAAGAGGTGGGCATGCGTAACATCCCCAAAAGTCAACGACAGAAAACATGACGAGAAATCCTCGGTCAGAGTTTCGCCAACCGCTTCGCGCGGCAACTTTTTGCCAAAACCCTTGCTCGAGGCGAGGGAAACACCACAGCCGCAACGGCGTACGGCGAGTGTTCTCAGCCCGGTGTGGAAGAGGCATAGTCCCTGGTGGGTTCCCCGGGGTTATTGACTCCAGACACTTCTTGTTATCGTATCCGTAACATGGTACAGCTTTCAGCCCCAATACGAACGAGCGGCCGTCGCTACAATTCTCGTCGATGTGTTTTAGCATTGCGTCGAACCGAACTACTGGGCGTGTTTCGACATAGCCGGTTCGAACACCAGACCAGGATTGCGAGGAAATTGATCACATTGCAGAAGGGCAGGCAGCAATATCACAACGTCCGTCCAACGTTCGCTCCCTCTCTCTGGGGCTTAACCTAGAACAATCTGCCAGCCAGTAATCAGCTACTTGTTCAGTCGATTCGTATAACATTGCGGGCGATTTGCTCCACGGGTGTTCCCAACCCACACAAGGTCCGTTCGTTATAGACTTTGTGGGTGTTCCAGAAACTCTCGTCATTGACTCGGTCGGCCACTCACGGATCTCGACTATGAGACGAGACCCTTTCGCTTGCGCCGTGGATTGTCCAATCATGTCGGTTTATAATACACGGAGATACTTTCAGGCTGCGTCTAGAACGTTTGTTAGGATTGAAACTCCGCCTTGTCTAATCCAAACTTGAGTTCCAGGCTTCTCTTTGGATCTTACTCGTGTCGTTCGCATATCATCCCTTCCTTGTACCATCACCAACTTGTCGAAACTCAATGCTGGTATGTCATGTCAAAGGGCACCTTACCCCTCTAAACCTCCCTCGTTGCACGTGTTGTCCACGAGGAGGCTGGTCTTGGGTGGCCTACAGTCGACCCTCTTTATTTCAACTGAATCCGCAATTCCCTTATGGGTGGGAACCGTTCGTCCTTCGTTTCTCGCTTTTGCAACATTCGCCATCGCAAATGGATACCTTCGCTGTCTGAGCTGCTCGCACACCCAAGAACACATCGATGTACACGCACATCGTTTCGTCATGGGCTGAATTGAGCAGTGATGAGCAGCCCCACAGGTCCGGTCGGTGCGGCGCCCCCGCCTCCTGGGGAGACGCCCAACTTCGACAACCCGCGCGACGCCGGGCACATGCTCCACATGGTGTACATGATCCTCATTCAGGTCGTTGTGGTGGTTTTCTTCGCCATACGTGTCTACGTGAAGCTGTCTGCAAACGGCAAGTTTCGATTGGAGGATTGTAGGTTTTGGGCATAGGCATCTTTGGATCACTTTGACTGACAGACGGAATAGGGAGTTGTCTGGTTGGATGGGTGAGCTTACATGACGGCACCTGACCTCAGCATCGGACTCTGACCAACCTGACCAGGTCTTCACCGTGATCCTCAATACGACCGTTTTCCTGAGTACACGCACACTCTCAAGTATGAAACCAGCGCGCTAACTCAATACATAGAGCTACACTTCGGTGAAGGATTTCACATATGGGAGATCACTGCAAGTAGCTTTGCGGAGATCCAGAAGGTAGCGTGGCCCCCCGAATCTGCAAAAAGGTTTCCTGCTGAAACGGACGACTCCAGTGGCTGTATATCAGCTCTCTACTGTACTCGCCGGCAGCCTTTTTTACAAAGGCCGCTCTCTTGCTCCTTACCGTGCGCGTTTTCTCCGTCGACAGGGTTGTTGCCCGGGCGCTCCACGGTCTTATGGCAGTCTTCCTTCTCTGTTACATTCCGGCGCAAGTTGCAAAGGCTGTCGTTTGTATCCCTGTGCAGGCCTTTTGGGATCCGTCGATATCCGACTTCAAGTGCATCGACCAGACGAAGCTCTTCTTATACGATGGCTCAATCTCAATAATTTCCGACCTGGTCATCTTGATTGTGCCCATCGTTCTCACGTGGAAGCTGAGAGTTTCGATGGGCAAGAAGCTGAGAGTTGTAGGGCTTTTGGGCGCGGGTGGCATGGCTGTTGCGGTGACAATCTACAGGTTGGTCCTGGTGGTCAAATACCAAGATTCAAAGGACCCAACCGTTGACTTCGTACCGCTCGACTGGACGGTGTAGGTCTTTGTTCTCTTGCCGTGATGTTGTTTCCCGCCAGCACTGACTAACGGTGGTTGAGCAGGACCGGGGAGCTCGCGATTGGCCTGGTATGCGCCTGCCTCCCCTCGATCAACTACCTCTTCGAACAGCGTACCGCCAGCAGGGGTTCGTCCAGCTGTCCCAGCTGTCCCCGGGATCCGACAACGTGGTGGAGGGAGACATCAAGGAAGTACATCGACTCTCTGCCACCTTGGTGCACGAGCCGCGGGTCCAGGTGGCCGAACAGGAATGCGATGCGGCCGCGAAGCATCGACTCGCACGCCGTGCTTGCCGCCACACCTGAATCGGAAAGGGGCGAGCCGCAACAATCGGATTACGACTTTGAGCTTGCAAGGCTTTCTACGACACACCGTGAGCCTCACCCGGGAGAGCTAGTGCCAATAGGAGGGGGAAGCCATAACGAGGCCCGGCTGGTGCCGCTGCCAGCCATTAGGCAAAGCAGTCCTTTTAGACTCGATGCTCCACCATGACAGCATAACACCACATGTGCCGCCACATGGACTCGCAGTCAACACGGCTTTCAGTCAAATCAGTTACCGGGCTATTTCAACACTGCGGACGCGACCAGTCGGAGAGCCAGCTCAATGACCGATGTTGGCAAGAGGCCCAACTCGACCACCTACGCCAGAAATATTCAACGTCCGATGATGTCTTGCCGGTAGCATAGCGGAGTTCGAGAATAGCCTTCGCGAATGCTGGTGAGCAAAATGGCGGGGTTCGACCGAGGTCAATGCGCAGCGATCCGTAATAGACAGGGTCGTCGACGGGGAAAGTTGCCGCAAGGGGCATTCTGGCACAGCCATGCCATCCCATGATCAAGGGTAACAAACCTTGACTTGCTGGCAAAAAAGCGAACAACGTGGAAGGTGATCTCCGCAGCCGAAGCATCGGTGGGATGTGGAGGAGCATCGATGGACCGTAATCTCCGTCGTCCTCATGCGGAGGCGAACCAGCACGGGGTCGGGATCCAGGCGGCTCATACGCGGATCATGGCCAACATTGTGCCCTGTCGGGAATGGCGGCTTTGGCCGGTGAGAGGAAGGTTTAGCGCCGGATGCAAAGTTTTACGTTGTCTTCGAATGCACCATGGTAGCGTACATCGAAACTCCAACGTTGGCCACAGACAAGGGGGAGAATCAGGTGGAAGAAGTCTCTGTTCAGTTGTGATCAACGAGGACGAGTCAGTTTGTGGGAAATGCCAATATTGATACTGGTACATAGAAGCCGACCGACCAATGGGCGATGCGGGAAAACGATGGAGAATCAAGACACGCCTTCCTGACGATGCAGAATTGATACGGCAACAGGGCAGCATTTTAAGGTCTCAGTCTCAGCTGCAAGCCCGCCCCTCTGCAGGCCTAGCTAGGGCCGCCTGCCTCTACTGGCGCTGTAGGCGGATGGGAAACATGTGTTTGGTTAGGGAAAGGAAAGGACACAAAGCACACGGAGAGGGGCGGGAGACTATGGACCGCCGCCCAAGGCCAGACCCGAGACTTGTGGGCATCACACGCCACGCTTCCGACATGTGGTCCACGCTGGTGTAGCTTGGGATCGCCCAGCGTCTATTCCCCCAGCTTCAAAATTCCTTGCTTTTGCCTTGTGTGTCCTGCCTAATTTGTTGCTATTAATGTCAGGTAGTTCGTACGAGCAAGCAAATTTTGCAAACGGTCCATCATGAGTCGAGCGAATTGACTTTTGGACAATTGGCAAGAAATAAGCGACACGGCTTGAAACCCGTGGGAATGGCGAGGTGCGCTGGCCAGTGTATTACATAAGCCTCCTTGTTCCGAAGGGACCTGAGACTCAGCGCTGCCATGAGGCCCAAAGTGCCCTGTAAGGTAAGGCGAGGTGAGCTCGGGCAGAAAAAGTGGCCGGGGTGTGCCGGTCAGAGCCAAGGCAAACCTGCGAAGGCGACGGGACTGGCTGGCGGAAACCAGAGTGAGAAAAAAATATTCACAAATCCCACTTCCCCTTCTCTTCTCTTCCCTTCCCTCCTCCAGCCCACACAACAACACGCACCGTTGCACGTCCAATCCCCCCCCAGGGTGCCTCTCCTCCCATTCCCCTTCTCCCCTCCTCGCGTTTTTCCCTATTTTTTTCTTCCTTGGGTCTCCCCTATAGCCCAACGGCTCAGCTCCCTCAATCAGTCGTTGTTCCTGTCGTCTGTCGTCTGTCTCTGCGTCCTCGTTGACCGCACGTGTGTCTGCATCTCGATTCCGACCCCCCTCTGAATCAAGATTGCCCCATCAGCCATCGGCTATCCATTCACACGTCATCCGCCGACAAGCTTCAAAGCCAACCCGACGCCGCCCCAGTGGACATACCTGATAAAACCGACGTCAGAACAACAACAGACACTTGTTTCGCTCGACCGACCAAGACGAAGCAGACCAACAAAGCTTCTTTGCTGCAAAAAATAGGACATCGCCGGAATAGCCAACCCACGGATATTCTACGTCTCCTGTTCACCTCAAAGCAACCTCCCATCAAGCAACGAGCCATTCCATCTGCCTTTGTCCCGCTTCGACGACTTCGATCTCGACGACGACCTTTGATATCTGAACCCATTGAAGAAGAACCATCAATCCTACCCCAAGAACGTCATCCTTCCGACCGGCACATCTGCTCTTGATACGATACACACTGTGACTTTGACTAGTCATGGCGTCCTCACAATTGCAGTTTGCCTACCGAACCCAGAAGGGCATCGGCCTGTTCAATGCTGCTCCCACCTACCAGCCTCTCGCTGGGTTCGACAAACCCGAAGGGAATCTCCGGTGTTGTGCATACTCGCCCTGTGGCCGTTACTTTGCCTGGGCGAGCCCCGAAGTTGTTACGGTTGTCGACGCTTCCAGCGGCCAGCAGGTTCTTGCCCTCCCCATCCTCAACGTCTACGAGCTCGGCTTCTCTCCTCTCGGCACTTTTCTCGTCACCTGGGAGCGCCCTGCCAAGGACGAGAATGGAGATGCGACCAAGAACTTGAAGGTCTGGCGCACCGTTGAAGAAGGTGTTGCAGGCAGCGACAAGCTGCCCTTGGGCAAGTACGTCCAGAAGTCTCAGGGAGGCTGGAACCTTCAGTACACGGCCGATGAGAAGTTCTGTGCCCGCCAAGTCACCAATGAAGTCCAGTTCTACGAGAGCCATGACCTTGGCACCGTTTGGAACAAGCTGAGAGTTGAGGGCGTTGCCGATTTTGCCCTGGCGCCTGGCCGCTCTCATTCTGTTGCAGTCTTCATTCCCGAGCGCAAGGTTAGTGATTAGAAACCTGCCCAAGTGAACTGATGTGTGTGCTAACGACAACATCACAGGGACAACCCGCTGCCGTAAAGGTCTACAATGTGCCTCAGTTCACCTCGCCTATTTCCCAAAAGACCTTTTTCAAGGGTGACAAGGTCCAACTCAAGTGGAACCAGCTAGGCACCAGTATCCTCGTGCTGGCTCAGACCGATGTCGACAAGTCCAACAAGAGCTACTACGGCGAGACCACGCTCTACCTGCTCAGTGTCAACGGCTCTTTCGACGCGCGTGTCAGTCTTGATAAGGAGGGCCCCATCCACGACGTGACTTGGTCCCCGAACTCCAAGGAGTTTGGTGTCGTTTACGGATACATGCCCGCCAAGACCACCATCTTCAACCACCGAGCCGTCGCGACGCACTCGTTCCCCCTGGGCCCTCGCAACACCATCATCTTTTCGCCCACTGGTCGTTTCGCCCTCGTTGCCGGCTTCGGTAATCTGGCTGGCCAGATCGACGTCTACGACCTCGAGAAGGATTTCCGCAAGCTGCACACCATTGAGAGCGGAAACCCTAGCGTTTGCACGTGGAGTCCCGACAGCCGTTACCTCATGACGGCTACCACCTCCCCGCGTCTCCGTGTCGATAACGGCATCAAGCTCTGGCACGTCAGCGGCCCCCTCATGTACAATGAGGACATGGTTGAGCTATACCACGTCGTCTGGAGGCCCCAGGCTGCCGACAAGGTTGCGGGTGGTGACCCCTTGAACCCGGTTCCCACACCGCACGCCTCTGCGGCCACCTACCTCGGCACTGTCAAGACTCCCAGCAAGCCTGCGGGAGCTTACCGTCCTCCCGGCGCCCGTGGTCTCGCTACCCCGCTTCATTTCAAGCGAGAGGACGAGGGTGGTGCGGCTCACGTCAGCATGAACAACGGGTCTGCGGCCATTGGACCTAACGGGTTCGGCCGCCCTCGTCGCGGTGTGCCCGGCGCCGAGTTTGCCAGCTCAGGCACCGGTGCTGCCTCCAAGGTTCCCGGAGCTGACACCGCCGATGGCGATGAGAATTTGTCAAAGGCGGCGCTCAAGAACAAGAAGAAGCGCAACAACAAGAAGAAGGAAGGTGATGCCAACCCCGAAGGCCAGAACGGCGGCGGTGCTTCGCTCGCTCCGCCTCCTCGCGATTTCGGCGCGGGCGCGGGGCACGAGGGTCGCAGCCCCGAGCGCCGTGGCGGTGCCGGAGGTAACCACAGACACCGCAGCCACTCTCGCAACCCAGGTGCAGGTCAGCATCGTAACAGGAGCAACACCCACCGGGGGCAGAACGGCGCGCCGCAGTTGCCTAACGCGCAAGCCCAGCAGGCCGTACCCGCTGTGGATGGCGGCGCTGACGGCTCGCAAAACCCGAACGCGAAGAAGATTCGCAGTTTGCAAAAGAAGGTGCGAGCCATCGAGGATCTCGAGATGAGACTGGCCGGAGGTGAGAAGCTCGAGGACACTCAGATGAAGAAGATTGGCACCAAGTCTTCCGTGCTTAAGGAGCTGGACGGTCTTGAGAGGGAGGGCCGCTAATTGTAAACTCTTTCGCCCGAGAAAGAACATTGCCAAGGTAAAGATGCCCTCCAAAGGAAATAAAAGGATGCTTAGAGCAGCAATACTCGGCGGGTTGATACCGGTCAGGACGGTTCCTCAGAATCCATCATAGTTGGACGAGCTGGGTCTGGATTACGCTTGTAGAGGATCAGGAAAATGGAAAATACAAACTGCAAGATGCACTGCGTCTATCACAGGAAAAGAAAAGAAAAGAAAACCGGTCTCTGACGTGGCCGGCCCGTGAATGTTCTGCTCTGGACGCCGGTGCAAGCAAGTCATGCAGGTAGGTGTGTCTCGTTCGCAGGTAGGCTGATTCACCGAAGGGACTAAGTTTAACGGACGTAAAATCCTTTAGCTGGATCTGGAATGGACAGCTCCTGTTCAATGATGATCTCCATGTCTCGACTTTGGGCTCAACCTGGGGTATATCCGGGGGGTGCTGGGGGTTTAATGGGACGAAGCTGTTCCGAAGCCGAAGGCAGAGGTGTTGGATGTGGACGACGGGACGGTGGGATGATGGGATTCATTCCCCACTCTGGCCCTATGCCGGGCGGACTCCGCACTTGGAGGCTGGGGATGCAGCATCGGCAGATACGTCGAATGCCCACAGCCGTTCACTGCTACGCTTGGCCAGTACTAGGTGCAGGACACGCGGGATGCGAGGAGGATACGCACGTGGACGGGGCGTACAGAAACACGCTAGGGCAAGCTCCCTCGACTCGGACGAGTCGGCACGGGTCGGGAGTTGGGCCGTTTGTGGGCGCCGGCTCGTGTGGTCCTCCGTGCCGGATTTCTTCGGTCTCGGTGCTCTCTCTTGACGAGGGGGAGAGTTCTCGCAAATGCCACGCCGGGTTGTTATTTCTCTTGCGAAAAGAACATCTTGTCCCTAGAGTACCTGAGGTACTCAGCAGAAGGGGGAGGAGTATGTTGCAAGTTCGAAGCCCCCGTGGTACCGCCAGCCGCTTGTCGAGAAAACCTCCGGGGGACGGGACACTCGGGCCAAGTCGATCCTTTTAACACCAGATCAACTCTTCGCCCTCTTTTTTAACCTTTTTCTTTTCTTTTTTTAATCCATTTCGGGAAACCCTCCAGCCTCCGGCCCTTCGTTTCCCCCGCTCCCCGCACCGCACCACCAACCAACATGGAGATGCGTGGAGGTCTTGGGGAGGGTGTAAGAATGTTGCGCTGATTGCCGGCGTAGCACGACACCGTTTCGCCGCAATGCAAGGACGAGCAGGTGTGCCCCCACTTCACACTACACGGCATCCCACCCCGTGTTTTCCGGGGAGAGAGGTGTGAGGCTGCGAAGCAGTTCCCGAACCGGCCTGGCCGTGTCTCTTCTTTCAGGGGCCCGATCGTTCGATCAAGGACCGCTTGGTCTCGCTGGTCGGCTGGTGATAGACCAAACAGACGAACAGGTACCGAGACTAGGATTGTGGATGGGGAGGAGACCCCGTGGGGATGGCATTCGAGTCCACTCCACGCGGAAACCCCGTGTGAGGGAGACCGTGAAGGGACTTCGACTGGCAGGGCGCATGGTGCTGCCAGACGTGCGTTTGATTGGTTTCGGGCGTGCTTGTCGCTTGCTCGGTTGATGAGAGGTGGCTGTCCCATGTAGCGGTCGTATTTGGATATGCGCGTGGGCGTCTAGCCTCATTTGACAGATCATGTATCCCATACGGACGATATTCTAGAAGAGCGTTGCTTCACGCCGCTCTCCTCCCTGGCTGGCTTGAGCCCTCTTACTAGGATACCTCCCCAGGTGTCACGTCTTTTCTTGAACTCGAACCAGCACTGTTTTCAAAGCAGTCTAGAGACACTCGGACGAGACTCGGGGACGAACCCAGAAGACTGCCACCATGGGTCTCTGGAAGAGGAAGATCACCGTCTCCGATACGGACGTGACTACCGTCGTCCACCTCACAGCCGGACAATCCCTTCTTGCCAATGCCCTTGGTACGTCCCCTTCCAACTACCCCGAGAATGACCTTGGTCCCTGGTCGTGACATCTCCGCTAATATTGAGCCCCTTGACAAACAGTGACAACCCTCTTCTTCCTCTGGGGTTTCGCTTAAGGCCTCCTAGGCGTCCTCAGCTCCCATTTCCAGTCCGCCCTGAGCATCAGCGTCCCTATGGCCACTGGCCTGTCCGCGGCATGCTTGGGGCCTCCTTCATCCGCACGCCCTCCATATCCGGCTGGATCTTGCGCAGATATAGTTTCCGGATTACCTTTATGTCGGAATGGCTTCCCCCTGATCAACGAGATACAATCTTTGAGAGCCAGGCTGCTTTAACGAGTACCCGTCTTAGGCTTCGCGGTCCTCGCCGTCGCTGGCCGTAAGTCCCCTGCGCGGTTTCTTTCGCCTGCTCTACCTCGTCTCAAGCTCACGAAACCTCCCAGTCTCAACCCTCGAACCGGCGCGGACCCCTTCCTCTGCATCCGCGGACCTCCCAACTACTCCGAGACCCGCCTGAACCTCGCCCAGGCCGTTCAGGGCGTCGGCCCCTTCGTGGCCCCGCCCCTCGCGTCCCGCGTCTTCTTCGCGAACACCACCGACGACGGCCAGGGCCTCCGCAATGTGCAGTGGGTGTACCTCGGCGCCGCCGGCTTTGCCGCGCTGTTGATCGCCGCATTCTGCTTCGCGCTCTTCCCCGAGATCACCGACGCCGGCAAGACCAAGGCCCGGGCCTCGGACCTCCTCGCCGTCGGTCAGGGGCTCTACGCCGCGAACCGCTTTGTCGCCAGCGGCCTCATGACCATCTGTTTTTTCCGGCCGCGCTACATCCTGCCTGTCTACCTCGGCCTCTGCGCCGTCCTCACCATCCCTGCCATCACCACGCGCGGCAACACGTCCATCGCCGTGCTGATCCTGGTCCTGTGCTTCGAATCCGCCTGTTTCGCGACCATCTTCACCCTCGGCCTGAGAGGGCTTGGAAGGCACACGAAGCGTGGCGGGTCCTTGCTGGTTGCTCCCGTCAGCGGCGGGTGCGTAGGACCTCCCGCCATGGTTGTCCCCTTTGGTTGCTGACCTTTGCATGAGATGTGTGAGGTGAAGCTGGACACTAACACTGGCCAGGTACTCGCTCTACGTCAGCGTCTTCAAGAGGGATATGATGGACGCCACAGAGACACTCAAGTCGGGGTGCAGCCCACCAACGACAAGGAGCTCCAGCTCGAGGAAGCCACGCATGAGGAGGAGCCCGCTTAAAGCGGCACAGAGGTCAATGGCGGCGGTGTGGGATGGTTAACGAACTCGGGTCCTTGAGCGAATGTCAAAGTAATGCAGGTGCGCTTAACAAACATATGTGACGCGGGGTGATTATCAGTTGGCCTTTTAGTCGCCATTCGCTTTTACCCCCCGCACTCTTCAAGACGTATATTCTCATACCGCGCACCGTTGACGTTTGGCCGGAAGCTGCTCAACCTCCCTCACCTCCTCCGTCCTCACTACGGCCCCTCGCTGCCCCTTCAGACCAGCCGAAACGAGATTCTGCCGCCTCAGTAGCACGGCATCATACTCCTTCAACCGCTTGTTGGAGCACTTCCCCATCCGGCACCTCTGCATCCTCACCCCCAACACGCTGCGAATCTTACGGACCGTCTGGTACTCTGCCAACTCGTTACTCGTCAGGCTCTCCTGCCCCCCCCAGAGGTTCCTCCGCGCCCGCTTCACTCTCAGGAAGAACTTGACGAGCGGCAGCATGACGTCCATGTTCTCCACGATCCAGCAGACGTTTTCTTTAGTGGCGCCCCGAGTCCCGAACACCTCGTCCACGCACGAGGCCATGTCCTCGTACCGCGCCGCCGTCTTTTTGTTTTCCTTCTCCAGGGGCTTGACCATCTTCGAGACGTCGAACCGTTTGTATGCCGGTAGTTGGCGGCCAATCTCATCGAAGCGGCTGAACAGTTGGAGCTCTCTCGGGTCGGCTTCCGCTTTGGCAATTTCAAAAGGGTCTCTTTTGGGGTTGGGTGTCGCGGCGAAGCCGGTCCAGACGGCCAGACTGCGGTTGTGAGAGACGACATGCGCCAGGGCGCCGGTCTTTTCGACCAGTGTTTCGAGGCCATCGTCGTCCTTGGGCAGTGAGATGACATCAGCGGGACATGGTGGGGTATCACCGAAGTCGATGAAGGCGGTCGGCTTGTCGCAGCTGGGCTTCGTCTCAGCTTCAGGATTACGTCTCTTGCTGCCGATTGCCATACTTTTAGTCACAGTGATTGCGGTCGTCGTGATACATACGTGAGAAGAAATCGGAAGGGACGGCGGCGGAGAAGGAACAGGAAACGCCATTTGTATGCTCTCTGCGCCCGGATCTCCGGCCGCAAACAATATTTCACGGCCTCGTGTGATGTATTCGTCCGATTTGGAGGAGGTGGGGGGAGCCGAGTAAACACAAACACGCCGAGGGTCTTACCGCCTACAGAATGATGCGATGAAACGTTCCCGAAGGCGAGCTTCGAGTCGGAAGCGACGTTGGCGCATTGAATGTGGGACATGCAGGCCCGCCATTCCCTCGCCAGCTGAAGCACTTCCGGTGTTCTGTGTGTTTTCCAAATGATCAGAATCAAGGTTAAAAAATTTAACGTTGCTGCAGGTCGTCAATTCATGGGATGACCAACGGCTTGCGTAGCGTGAACTCAGAGCCAGGAGTTGGAGGCTGGTTTTGAATTGATAAAGGGGACTGCTCGTATGGGCGGTCATTATGTACACCATGAAACCTTGCCATCCATGTCGAATCGCCCTTGTCCGGCCCCTTGACTGTCCTGCCCGGCTCCTCCAACCTCTTTTCCGACTGCTCGAGTTGACGACCCCCCTCTCTCCGCTGCCGGGTCGAAAACGTGTCGCGAGAACTTGGCGATGAGGAAATTTAACCGTTTTTTGGGGTGTCGCCAAAGAAACAAGTTCTCCACGTGATGGCTTGAACGGCTTTATCGACGCCGCACTCTGGCTTTATTTAAGATTGAGCGGTGACGGATCAGCGTAGCAGCCCCGGCCAGGATCTTAGGTTGGACATGGCGATGTCGACGGCCTCGCCCTCTTCTCATGGGGACGGGGTCTTCATCATCACTATCCGAGTCGCTTCGAATCGCTAAAGTGGAGTTGCCGCTTCGAGGGGGTGTTAACAAGACAGCAGGCGCTCGCTCGGGTGTCGAAATTGTTGGTTTCGCCTTCGACCGATGCCGAAGTTCAAAGATATCGTCTTCGGAGCTCTCATCGTCGTACACAGAGCGCTTCCTGGCTTTCTTTGGCGTCTCGGTACGGCTCATTGTGTGATCTGCGTCCCTCTTTGCGTCTCGACTTATTGCCACCACAATGGTATCTCCCACCTTTTCATCAAATCCTTCTTGCTCACTCTCTGCGGTATGGCTCTGAGAGGTGTCGGAGCCACCTTCAGTGTCTTCATCGACCTCCTCGTCTTGGACCTCATTGACTCCGTCGTCGCCCCCTCCATCATCAGCCACCGTTGCGTACAAAAGGGCAGCGTCTTTACGCCAAGACTTGAGAATGTCACTAGCCTTTTGTCTGCTCCTCTTCCATGCCACCGCTTTGACCGAAGGATACCTTTCGTGGAGTAGTTGAGTTTTCGCTCTGCGGGCGTTGTCGCCATTCCACCAGACAGAAGGTGCGGTGGGCATTAGATGAGTGACGTAGCACTCAGAAAGAAGTTGCTGATCAGTGTCGTCTAGCAGTCGGCTTGCAAAGCGAGGGTATTCGGAGTTCCACTGGTCGATGGTGTGGGTTAGAGCAAGGAACGCGAGTTGGTCGTCTGAAGAGACGTGCTGACCTCTTTTGGGGTGAAGACGAGCCATTCTCGATGAAAGTCAGCCAAGTCAGTCACTTCAAGCTTGTCTCGGGAGCGTCTTACTTTCTTGGTTTACGAAAGGTTCATGGATGCTAAGAAATATTGCCTTCCGCCGAGGAATATTGGCAGTTGGTCCGTGACTGAGAAGCGAGCGAGGCCGAAGGAGACACAGTTGAGCTGCAGAATACTCTACGATGAGGTAATCTGTTATTTCTTGTTAAAACAAAGCTTGAGGATGAACATTGTCAAGGAGCGGCCGAGAGCGCGAGGCTGCTTGCGAGAAGAGCCGGGGCTCCATTGAGTAGAGGAAGGTGAGAAAGCTCTTCGAGGGATGGGCGAACTGATTGGAAGAAGGAAAAGCGAACCGAGGTCTCTGTTGCGATTTTCTTTCACTTTTGAGAAAATGCGACGAGTACCTGCCTTGGACACTCGATCTTGGTGGGGTCCGTGAGCTTGGGGTGAGTTCACTGAGAACGAGAGTGGTTTACACGATCGGTTTTGCAAGTCTCATACCGCGATCCAACCGCAAGGCGACAAACGAAACACGACCGGCTAGGAATCATAAGTGAAGCCGAAACCCAACCGTTTCAACCACTCCAGTTGACTAGAAAAGCCAAGAAAAATATCCGAGAACTAGACCAGACTCCATATCTGACAGAGCTTGCATGCTGCTCACTCTGCCGAGGGCCACTCGACCATGCGTCTTCACAACGATCTACAGAGGCTTACCATCCAGAGTTCTAGCGTTGTCTGTAAATTTAATGCTGACTGTCTGACACGCATGCTAGAGATCTTTAAACAAACGACAGATACTAAGGCAGTTCTTAGGGCCTTCAAGATGCCCGTCCTTGTCGACTGTGTCTCAAATAATGGACGGGCCATGGCTTCGCCGAGATTGTACCTGGAATGTGAGAAGTCGTTATATCTCACTCGTGCTGGTTTTGTGATGGAATCGATTGCTGTTATTATCCCTCTTTGCCATCTCAAGTAGTGTATCTAAGCTTTGGACATGTGTAGAGGCAACTTCGGTAGGGGGCTCCTCGCCTTAATGAGATACAAGAGGCTAAAGATGGAAATGAGCCTACGGAGTAATTGTAACTGGGTCGGGAACCCAAGTATCAGTACATGCTATTGCTGCAACAGTGTGTTACGCTTTACCTGACGCCTCATTTGGTCAAAATCCGCCAAGGGCTTGGGATCAATGTCTGTTGACGTTGAATGGGTAAGATACTGCAGCACGCCTCTTCATTCGCAGCCACACCAGCTTGAGGTAGACTTCACAAGGTACCTAATGGTCGACAGCGTTAAATGGTCATCCGCCGTGGATGTTTGTCTTTTCCACTTGAATCAGTGCCGCCTTTCACTAATTGCCATTGCTCGTGGTATTTCTGGCAGCATGAAGACAGCGAGAAGCTTCACATTCCATTCCTAAAGAATCTGGAAAGTAGGAAGTCTCTGCATCAACCCGGTATAGGGGCGGGTCGGACGGGTTGAATTGAAAAAACAGAAACAATGGGCCAGAACACACCGAAAACCTGGAAGCCCACATACAAGTGAGAGACACTCGCAGCCTGATTTATATTCAGGTGGGTTTACTGCTTATCCACGAGTTCATGCCCTCATGGCAAGCCCTCACTATCGATCTCGGACAATTCAAAACGGTCGACCCCTTGACACTTGTTCAAACCAATGAGTCGGCCGATTTCAAGCGGCTACATCGCTTCTGAACAACATTCATCGTCCGCGGCTAGACTGCGCCCAAAGCAAGAGAAGCATGCAGGGCTTGGCTGTAGAAATGGTTCCACTGGCCGGAAGATCTGTCAACGGCACAAGCCTAGACAACGAACGGCTCGAGGTTCAAAAACACGGAACAGCGACCGAAGATATGGAACCAGAAAGAAGAAAACTCGTAGAACAAGAGTCGACGCTGCCACGTGCCCCTTGGCAGCCAGGATTATGGAAGCGAATACCATCTGCGGCTATCCTATCAATTATGGCGACTGTGATTCTCGCCGGCGTCATGGTTTTCATCGTTCATCTTCCCGATGAAAGTCAGACTTCCCAATGGCAGACTTCCCCCCCAGTCTAACTTGCTATTGTTGCCACTTCAGCCAATGTTCTCATTCGCCTTGTGCTTACTAAGGGAATGTCCATAACATGGTGGTCGAAAGCACTGGAAACATCCTCCGTAAGAGACCTCCACGGCAGATGGGCAGTTGGCCAGGGCACTATCGACGCCGGTGCATGACACCCTTTGTCGGGGTTTCAGCTTTACTACAGTAAGCAGCTTACTAGCAACGATTGTTGTCGTCAATTCTCCCTTGGTTCAACGAGCTATAACCCGCGGCCTTGGACAACTGTCAGGTCCAGTCCAGTTCGACATACTATCTCGAAATTTACTGTTAGGATACTCAGGCATCTAGGATGACCGCAGTGCAGCCCTTACATGCCCGACAGGCGAGTTCAGCGGCCTCTCTCGGCAATACATAAACAGAGAGCCTATCATAATCCCGAATACCACATGCAATGGGACTTGCTTTGGACGCCTCAAAGGAGCGGGGTTTTGGTTCGACTGCAAGTCGCCCTGGGCGGCGTCACGATTGGCTCTCCAACGCATCTTGCCAGAGATGATGGCTCAGCTGCTTGGACCAGATCCGAAATGGACCGGGTGAGCTATGAACAACCAACACCCTCTTGCCGCGGTCGCAGCACTCTCTTGTCCCCAAGCCTCACCAGAAACTCCGACGAGAAACGCCAAAGGTATGGAGATTAAGACCAATAAGGCTCGGAAGGAGCCCGCGGGCCGTTTAGTCAAATCAAAAGGCAGAGGTATTGGGCATGTTGTAAATGCTGGGGGCGTCACGTACGTTGGACGAAGAATTTGTCGGGGTTTCCTTTAACGACGGTTTGGCACAACAGCGGTTAGCAATTCATATGAAGGTTGAAGAGTCTTCAGCGTCTTTCACGAACTCATCAGAATTTCTGTGTACTAGCTTATCAATTATCAAAACAAATACGTAGTCTACAGGTACGGGACAAAGTGGCGATGCTTTAAACCAGAGCATAACGGCCAAGAGTCCGGCTCCGAAGTTTAGCTATTGACCGTCGTCAGGACGTCGAATTATATTACAGAGATTATCTCCAACCATAAAAATCCCTTATGAAGAATCCCGCTCCCTCGTTTCGCTCCTCGCGGAAACCCGAGGTATGATGTCCGCGCTTCAGTCATCCCCGGCCAGGAACGACGGCATCTTGATCAGATTAAAGCTCCCAAACCACAGCTTCCTGTTTCTGCCCCATTTCCCCTTTATTTCTTCGAGCTCGGCGTCCCATTCGCCTTTGAAGAGCCATCCTTCGTCGCCGTAGAGCTTGATGAACCAGATGGTGCCTGCCGGGTCGACAAAGCCGTGTAAGCAGAACTCGCCCTCATCTCCACCCTCGTGGAAGAATGCGTAGGGCGGCGAGCCTTGGGGAGGGAGTTTGGGGATCTTGATACTCCAATGCTCCTCCTCCATTGTTCTCCAAGCTACGTATCGGTAAAACCCGTTCCAGAACCCTCTTATGGCCTTCCTGACGCCCTTGCCAGTCTGGCTTGGAGCCCCGCTCGGGCCCGTTTCCGTTAGCGACGGACTGCGGTTGATGGTGAGAGCGACAAAGCCGTCCAAGTGCTTGTTGATGAATTCCATGGCTTTCTTGCCACGGCCAACTGCCAGGTCAAAGGGTGTCGAACCGGAAACATCCTCGATCGAGATGCTGGCCCCGTGCTCGGTCAAAAGGTCGGCAACTACAATATGCTCGCCCATGATTGCATGATGAAGAGCTGTGCGTCCGTTGACATCCGTCAAGTCGATCTCCACGCCATACGACAGCAGAATCTTGACAATGTCAAGATGGCCCAAAGCCGACGCGACCATGAGTGCTTCGCCAAGATGGCGAGTCGCGAGACGAGTTGGTTCCTCCAAGATGCTTCCAACGCCTCGTATGTCGCCATTGAATGCCTTCATAATCAAACAGTCGTCTTTCCAAGCCTCGGACGCGCGCCGCGGGGCTTGGTTGTCACGTTGCAGAGATACCTGGAAGCAGCCTCTCCGGACCAACAGCCGTCGAATATCGGGACCAGAGCCGTCATCCATTTTCACGGCATCAAAGACGGATTTATCTTGAGTCTCCCAGATACCCTGAACAGACGCGCCCATGTCCAGCAGCCATTCCACAGACGGGAGTTTAGCTTCCGAGACTGCGAGCAGCAGAGCTGTCACGCCACTTCTGGTCTTGTGATTGATGTCTGCGCCATGGTCGAGGAGCAATCTGGCTATTTCGAAGTGCTGCTGGTCAATGGCGACGTGCAGCGGATTACAGAGATGGTGTTGTGGCTCGGGATTGCCGTTGACCCTCGCGCCACCTTCGATGAGAGCTTTCACAACCTCAGTATCACCCATTGCCGAGGCGACCACCAATGGCTGCCACCATTGTCCGTTTTCCTTGTTGGGGTCGGTGCCGATGTCAAGAAACTTGCGGACCATGGCCGGTGATTTCATGGCACGGTCGAGAGCAGTAGTGCGGTCAAGGAAGAGGATGTTTCCCGACGCGCCGTGGCTGATCATCGCGTCCAGGACTCTGTCTGTCAACTTCCGAATGGGCAGCATCATCAGGCTCTCTAGGTTAATTTTCCCAGTGAGTCGACCGAACAGGCCAACGAGACCCAGAAGCCCCCTCGACTTCTGAACTACGGCAGTGGCCGTGTCTCTCAGTTCGTCGAGACATATCAAGGTAGCTGCTGTCCAGGAGCGGTCAGTTGCTTCGTCGATTTCGAGCCCCTCATCGAGCATGTATCGGACGATGCCCGTGCATTGTACTCGGATTTTGCGGTATATTTCGGCTGGGTCTAGGTCCTCGACTTTCCGCTTTTGGTCTTCAACGCTAAACTGGATGCCAAGGACAGCAGGGTTTGATTTAGTTGTTTCGAAGATCTGACGGTTCGACATAAAGGCAGCGACCATGGCCAACACCAACAGTTGGGCTTCGCCCCGCTCGAGGAACTGAGGGACCGCGTCGTACTCATCCTTCTTCTGAAGAGTTTGGTGCGCCAGAGTAGGGGACATGAGGTCCCATACATGTCTGCGGCTCCACGAGTTGTAGGCTTCGACATTGTTGTGAATGACATTAGCCACGTCGCCCACGTCGATGGTGTAGTCTTCATTCTCCACAGCCCACAACAGCCCGCGGACTTTCTCTTCGTGCTTCTCGAAACGAAGCAGAGGCTCGCAAAAGTCGACGTCTGGGCCGTCGCTGCTGTCATTAATGGAAGGTTTTGCTGACAGCGTCAGTGATTTTACTCTCCCGACAATGCATGGCTAGGTATTCGGGTCAAACGTACCGATCTGCTTGTGACTGTAGTACCGAATAGCTTCCGCAAGGTACCTCAAGACGGAGCCATAGAGTTTAACGATACCGGCGGACAGCTCCTCAATACAGGCAGAGTTTTTATCGGCAATTCCGGCTTCAAGCTTCGTGTATCTAGCGACGATGCCCAATATAGCCTCGACGTTTCCGAGCGTTGTGCCAAACGTCTGGTTGTCGACGAAGGAGACCTGTGAAGTGTGTCAGCCACAGATTCCCAACGCGCCGAGACTGGAATCGACTTACGTGGAGAAGAGTCTTGAGGTCGGCCCAGGGCGAGGGGGTATAGTTAGAAGGGCGCTGACCTTGGCCTGCTACCTCCTTGAGATTCTCAAGGGAGTCGTGTACCCTACCCAGCGTGTCCTGAATGCTCTTCTCCTCCATCGAGCGATGAATGTAAACTATCCATTGCTTCTTCTCGCAATCCAATTTTTTCTCTTCAACGGCCCGTAGAAGCTCGGAGTATTGAGATTGTTGAACCCCATGGCCTAAACTGAGTTGCTTCTTGTCATCGTCGGTCAGAGATGCAAGAGCCCTGTCCCAAAGATTAGGGACCCCGGCGTCCTGTAAAGTGGTGTGAGCTTGAGGTGTCTGACAACTTCAAAGGGCCGAACAATGGCTGAACGATTGCTTACTTTCGAAGGCTGCATACTGGAAGTGAAGTTACCACGGGCGAATTGGCTCGTGTGACAGAGCAGACGAGCAGAGGATCTTGATGTCTCTTTTGTAGTCTGCTGTATCAGGCAGCAGCAGGCCTTTCTGCGGCTCAGTCGTTGCGTCGGATCAAGGGTCCCAAAAAGTCTGGCGCTGCCTGCTTAGTGGGGCCAACATCAGCAAAGGTCCGTTGGCCGCTTCTCAGATCGATCCAGGGCATGTAGGGTGGACGGGACGGGAGTGTTTGTTGACGTTGCACATGTGTCTTTACGTCTGTACATCGTAGAGGTGTTTGCTAGCTACTTACCATACTTCTGTTGAAAGGAGCTCACCCGCAGTGATTGTGCGGCCCCCCCGTATATGCTGGCTAGGGATGGCGTATTCGAATGTGGCAGCGAGCCATAGCGGAGGCGTTTTGGGACCGGTGAAGCAGAGCGTTGTTGATCAACAACCGTATATGCGATTGTTGGCTCATTATCACCAGTCGTATCTGTTGGGCTCCCTGTCGTCGGGAGCTTGGTACGGTTGCGCTGAGCAAGCAGGATGGGAAGAACGGTGTTGAGTGCCGTGCAAGTCTGGCTCCGTCTGGTTTGCAAGTGCCCCACACAGGCTAGGGAGAGTCGATCCAGGCCTCTTGATCGGCGGCTGCCGGAATGGATAGACAACTGGGAGTGGCGAACTAGGTGCGCCATTGCGCTACAGATGCCTCGGTGATAGAGACAGAAATCGGCAGGATGTTCAGAAGTCTGCATCGTCAGGGGCAACTTTTGGAAAACTTCCACGAAGTACCGGTGGGTCCCTCTACGGCACAGTCGGTACTTCGGATCGTGCAACCCGAGAAAGCCTGGTAATGCCAAGGACTGCCCACCGCTTCAGGTTGTCGAAGCCATCGCGAAAGAGGCGTCTCTGCTCCGGCTGGAAGATGCCGGTGAGGGATGGCCAGATTGGTTGGGACCAGTGACGACCAGCGAAAACCTGGTGCAGTGTGTTTTTCTATTCTGTTTTTGAGACCCATCGCTTCTCTGATACGGGCGACGACTTCGTACCTCTTTTTGTGTCTAGCATTAAACTTGGACAGCGAGCCCGTAACAAAGGTGATGCTAGTGGTAGTGGTAGTGGTTGGTGGTCAACTCTAGAGACTTGGAGAATTGGCCTACCACTGACGTGACATTACGGCCCAGTTCTCCTTGTGACAACGTTGAACAGGCTCGCCCAGGTTGCGGTTGGAAATGACAGGTGCTGTCCAGGGCGGGCTGACACTGGGCGTGGTACGGTTGATGGACACGCCGGGCTAGGGATGTCCCGGCTGGCGGTCGGTCTCGCATCCGGGTGACCACCTCCGGGGTGAGGGCCGGACTAATCAAGAAAGCCCGGAACTAAGTGATGCACATGTCATCTTTCCAATCACAAGTCACCACTATGGACGTTGCGTCCAAAAAGTTTATGATAGGGACACGCCGCGGTCCGACTGACGTGTTCGGATTCTTTGCGTCGGGAGCCCCAGCAACATATCGAACCACTGATTTTGCTGAGGGTAGGAACATTTTGACACCCGCCCAGCCTGTCTTGATGATTGCCACATGTATAACTGGGCGGTGCTGACAAGCCAGCTTGAAGAACCCATCAAGATCGTGACGGAGTGGCTTCCCCACTGACCTCACATTGCGCTGAGCCCAGCTGGCAATTGAGCCGCCCATGCGCGGGGCGGAAGGCGTCGACATGCGTCCCTGCCATTTTGCGGCTTTCAGTTCAACCTACATAAAAAAAATTAAAAAAAGAGTTTGCGATCCCGTGCCCAGAAGCTTCGACAAACCGGCCGTAGACCAAGGTCCTTGCAGTGTGAAGGCCCCCCGGAGGTTATACATCGACATGGCGCGAAACGGTTGCCACTGTTACTGCACGCCTGTTGGCCCTGCCAATTCGACTGTAGCCGATTCCATCTGCTTTCGCGTCTGTGGCATTCGGGAGTTGCTTTTGGGAATCATAATCATGGTCATCAAATACCAGAACTACAAACACATCCTAGTCAACGCAGGTCGCCGGTGTTGCTCCCAGCGTTGTGCCAACAAGATCACCTGCCTCGCCTCTTCCCAATCTACTGGGAAGACCATGCCAAACTGTTCTCGAAGTTGACCACAAGTGCCGCTCTACAAGCCTGTCCGATAGCAGTACCTGAGCCAATTGCGATCTCGTGGTAGAGTGCATCCCACGCCCGGAGGCCGATTTTTCACCAATGGCGTTTGACGAACCGAGGACTGCCCGCCTGCCGAGGCGGGCCAAATTGAGTTTCTTTCGAAAGAGACTCCGAACCAACGGCTGCTACGTCCCGAGAGTACATGAGACGACGACAAGCCACGGAGTAACAAAAACGCCCTCGTTTCGCTGATCTCCTGCCCCCTCGAGGTTTCAGGCACGT
This sequence comes from Colletotrichum coccodes, assembly GCA_020466075.1. NCBI lineage: Eukaryota > Fungi > Ascomycota > Sordariomycetes > Glomerellales > Glomerellaceae > Colletotrichum > Colletotrichum coccodes. The sequence goes on from JAIMZG010001740.1 coordinate 22,761, forward strand.
TGCTGAAACCGGTAGGGGATTTCTTGGGGGGGGCCAAGACGACCAGACTTGCTTTCATCCAATCTACATGGCCGGGAGAATACTTTAACTTCACGTCACTCGGCCGACTAAAAAACACAAAAGCACAATTGACCTTTTGCGCTTCAAATACACCCCCCTTGATTGGAAAAGCTTTTGCATTTGTTGGGGGAAGATACGAGAAGAATGGTTTCTTCGTCACTGCTGCTCCCCCTCGCGTTCGCGTCTTACACCGTCGCGTCGGCATCGGAGGCCCAAGCGCGGCTGCGCGGGGCCCGGATCTGCCCCTGGACACCGCTGGAGGAGTCGCTTTTGGAATGCTCAAGTTGGGACCTCACGGCGACGGAGAGATCAGGCGATACGGGGCAAAGGCAAACACGAACGAATGAGACGACAAAACACGAACCGCGGGGATGGACGGGTCCCCACGGGTGCGCGGGCAGCTACTGCTTATACGCAAACCGCGGCTTCGCGGACGGGCGCGGAATCGTCGTCATCTCGACACCGGGCAACGTACAGAAGGCGAAGGACTTGGAGGAAAGCATGCGGAGCCGGAGTACCGGAGACGACCCGGCGTCGAGCAGCCCCCCGTTCGAGATCACAGAGGTCGAGGGCAAAGGCCTGGGCATGATCGCCAACAAGACGCTCGCGCGGGGCGACGCCGTCATGCTCAAGCCCCCCGTCCTCCTCGCCCACCGCGCCTTCATCGAGCGCACGCCCCCGGACGACAGGCGCCTCCTACTGGACGCCGTGGCCGGTTTCCTCCCTCCCGCGACGCGGAAGAGCTTCCTGGGCCAGATGGGCCACTTTGGCGGGCACCAGGTCAGCGACATCATGGCGACCAACTCGTTCCAGATGGACCTCGGCGCCGGCGACGGCCACCACTACGGCAACTTCCCCGAGGTGTCGCGGTTCACCACGCTCCGCC
>JAIMZG010001741.1:0-16467 GCA_020466075.1 Colletotrichum coccodes
CGCGATCCCTGACGGAGATCGTTGCACTTGCTTTTTCGTCCAAGACGACCAGAGAGCCTCGTCACGCCCTTTTGAGGCTTACATGCATGTCTCGAAAACCCATAGGCCCCCTGTACCTCATGGTATGGTGGATATTCATTCGGCATACGCCTCGTCTGCTCCTGGGCCGGCATGATGTGCTAGAACAGGAAGCGTTCACGGTGGGCGTTGCGTTGGGGAGGGGACACGCCGTCCGTGGTAGACAAGTACCCTCGTTCTCTCTGTTATTTGAAGCGGTGAGTTGGTGATGAACGATGACTGGCGAGCTATCTTTGTTGGCCTTCCACGAGATGTTGCGAAATGATGAGAAACCCCGTCTCAAGCAAGCTCCAAGGCTGTTTGCCGCTCTGTCCCATGTCTTCGTCCCGTCGAATATGACACATGCCCAGGTAGGACCCCAATACAGCAGTGCAGTCGTCCGGATCGACGTTACCCTGTCGAAACCACCAGATGCATGCCATTTCGTTCGTGTTGTTTCTGGAAGAGCACATGACGACGATGCGCTGGCGATCATTGCCCGGCCAACCCGGAAGAGGAAACCACCTCACGAGGAGGTTGAAAAGCAAGAATTCTCACCCCGGCGTTATCCCTTGACCGTCGTCAGAGGGGCACGTCGTGCTCCCGCGACGCTCCCGATAGAGATAGTCCTTGCGGAAAATGTTTCACGCATCTTCACCTCGCACTTTAGGCGGGTGGGCTGCGTCTGTGTCTGGTGTAACCGGCCACAACGGGGAATGAGCAGGGAGTCAGCTCTGCAGAGTCGCCCGAGGTGCGATTGGATAGGGATGCAAGGGCCTGCAGGAGGCTGCGGGCCTTCAGGTCCTCGGAGTGGCCTCCGGTTCCGCGTGGTCGGGCTCTGATGGCGCCAGCCCGGTTCAGGGGTCGAAAGATATTCCCTCCTTCTGCCCATGGACGTCCCACCCGCCCCTTGCAAGTTGATGCCACGGAACTGGAAGGTAGGAGCTATTGCTTCTTGAAGCTTTGAAGGGCGGGAAAGAAAATCATGACCGACCGACTTCCCGCAGGTAAAGGCCGTAACGACCGTGTCTCGGCCGTATCGACGTCACACACAGACGGATCACGGATGCCTCGCGCTTCAGCCATCTCATGGTTGGGAAAAACTGACAACTGAGAGAACCTAGCCATGGATGCGGGCCTCCCGACTCGGTGTCGACCTAACCAGGCACCTGAGTTTGTGCTGTTCTATTTTAAAAAAAAAAAACCATTGCTCAGTGGGAGCGGTGGGTGGTCCACGGTGTCAAAGGAGACGTTGTCAAATCCGGGCCATCGAGGACATCGGAAGCCCCGGTCGAGGACCCGACATGCAGGCAGGGGGTGAAGTATTTGGATTCTGAACCCCTTTCGTTTTCTTCCGTCAACATTTCATAATGACGAGGACATTTGCAGCTTTGTTTGCGTTTTGAGAGCATGTCAGCTCCCGAAAAAGCAAGCATGGGATGTCGCCCCCGGCCCTCCAATGGATCCTCAACAAACCCTAGCGGAGATCAAACTCCTGAAAGCCCGGCTCTTGTAGCCTATCGTTCTTCCCCAGGCTGCTCCTTAAACGTCGCTGTGGGATGACAGAAAGAGAGACTCTCGCGAAAGGTTTGCTTCTCCCTTGGAAGGCGCTGAGTTCCCGGCTTTGGTTCGAAAGCTGAAGGATAACCTCGGTGAACAAGGCGAGCCAATGCTTGCTTTTCCCCCCCTCTCCAGTTATGCCGCGGCACGTGCCTAGGCGGCATCCACTATGCGATAGGGCGAGTTGGATACGAATTCGACGGAGAGCAGGCAGATATTCTTGCCCATTCCACCGCTTCGGGCCCTGAGGTTGCCGGTGGCACTAGGATTCTTACGGCGAGTGGCCGAGAAGTCGAGTCTCAGACAGCCAAGCGTGGAACTACCGATTCGAAGTGTCAGCGTCGTGATGTTGTTGCGAGGGGTCGGTCCTCTTTCCCAAGCTATGATCCCGGCTGCAGCCTGGCTGCACCGGCTAGGTCTGTGGTTTACCTGTGCTGGGTATCGCCATCGATAGACTGTCGCCTACGGAACCTATCAAGTCAGCAGTATGCAATCGTCTTACGCTGCGCGTATGAGTCCGAATGCCCTTTACATGGCCGCAATTACACGGCGTAAGTGAGGCGGGCGCCCCGGAGCACCCCTATTCGACACATGATCGCCTGGAGTTGGGAGGGCCGCTCATTGCCCCCCCCCTGCGTCCAGATGCCCTTGCTGCGTGCTCAAAACATGTTGCCAAAGGCATGAGGAAATCTCATTATGCTTGAATATTACATCCTGATTCGGAATTTGGGGGAATTGTGATTTAATCCGGGTAAAGACACCAAACGCCCATGGAAAGATCTGAATCCCGGAGCATCTGATTACGTAGATCTTGACCAGACCGTGCTCTCAATCCTGACGCCGCCGGTCGCAAGGCGACCGCAAAACAATAGCCATGATGGGAATACCCGGACCCTTTGAAGATTCGAAAAGGAAAAAAAAACAGCTCGAAGAAAAGCCACGGAATCCACCTGCCCATAGCTCGGGGCTAGTAAGTGATGCCCGACGTTGTAGATCTGGGGTCCCTCGAAACCGCAAGGAGCCTTAGCCAGATGTATCCAAGGGCGGAAAAAGAAACGGGTGCGACTCGCCGATTTAAAGCTGACCAAACAGTGCAGGAATGAATCTCCCTGTCTAGACGATGTGAACCAATGGGGCCCCGACGACAGGGGATCGAGAGCCTGAGGGTGTTGCATGGGCTGCATCGCGAGACACAACCACCCTTTTTTTTTCGTGGCCAAGATGTCGACATGACAGGTCGTACTGAAAGACAAATGTTTCCTCCCAGGGTATACCGCAGCCCGCCTGACGTACGTTCCGGTCTCACCGGTTCATATTGAGCACCTAATGCTGAGACAACCACCCAGTGCATAATGCGCTAAGGGCATGTCGGTCAAGAGCCGTCCATAATGGCAGAGAAGGCGTAGCGGGGGTCGGGCTGGCTCCGGACTCTGGCGATTTCATTGGGCGCAAAGATCTCGCTGAAGATTTTGAAGTCGCTCTTGTGGCTGGAAGAGCTGCCACTCGAACTGGAAGATGATGACGAGCTTTTGGATTTGCTTTTGGAGGAGGAGCTGCTGCTTCCTTTCGTCTTCTTGGCGATGTCGTCGAGGATGCACTTGGCCGTGCATTGCCTGTCGTCCTCGAAAGCAAACATGACGGCGAGAAACTGCCCCCTCAGCTCGGGGTCGTAGAGGAAAACATCACGCCACAGCTCCGCGAGCTCTTTGGGCGGGTTGCGGTACCCGTTGCCGAGGCCGAAGTCGCCAATGACAACGTGGTTGTAGCCGTTGAAGACGCAGATTCGCAGCGCAGCTCGCATCTTGTTCCGTACCAGCTCTCGCTCTTCCGAGAAGGAGTATTTTCTTCCCTGGTCTGTGAGCTTCGGCCATCGTGCTGGTGGCATGGAAATGACTGGCAGGGACCTCCAATCCTTCATATCCAGAGACTCGATCCTGTCCTGAAACTGGCGGAAGCGAACTTTTTCAAGCAAGTTAGCAAACGGCATTCAGAGGCCGAAACCGAAGGCCACACTTACCCACATCGGGGGAGTAGATGGCCCCTTCAATCGGAATCGGGTAGTTGGTTGCCATGTAGGTGTCTGGATGAGGCGTGCCCAGTGTTGCTGAAAGGTTGCTGCGACGGCAGAGTCTCTCCTACAAAATATTGAGTCAAAAATGCCGTACCCAACTCCTCAGGGGCCCCATACCTCGTAACCGACCACACCCGTCTCCCAGTCACCTCCTGGTCGTTTCTCGTTGGCTGCGCATATGAATGGGATGCGGACTCCTTCGGTCTGAGCCCAGCCAAGTGCGCAGTCGACAGGGTCGCTGTGGACGACATCTGACATGGTTAGTTGCTTTCTCTGCATGTCGATGAACCTCATTTATGCTCACAGAACTTGGGCAGGTCCGAGCTTATGAAGCTCGGGCGACTGAGTGGAAGCTGAAGCAGCGGCTGGGAGTAGAGAACAGAATACGGGGGCCATTCCTCGCGGAAGTGTCTGTTGACCTCTGGGATGAGTTTCTTCTTGGTATCAGCAGCCACCTCGGAGGGCTTGATCTTCAAAGGCTTTGAAGATGGCATTGCGAGCTCGTCAGATTTACTCGAGCAGGTATGCAGAGTGACGGACGGAGAGAAGCTGGATCCTGAGCAGGTGTTGGTTGTTGAGAAGATATGACGAGTATGGCTTGGGAATAGGGAATCAGAATGGACAGCGTACGAGTCCCTCTTGCGACCTTAAGTATCTCCCTTGCAATGAAGAGAGAGTCTAAATTCAAGATAGAATGCGGCGTGTAGACTAGCTGCGTGGAGGGTAGGAAAAGAAACAATGGCATGGTATCTCAGTGCCCTTTGCAGAGGAATTACTTCGCCTCTCTAGGAAGCGAGAGCGGTGAAGGGCGAACGAGGGGAGTGTAACCAATACTTGCTGGATCTCAGTCAAGTCTGCGACATTCCAGGGTAGTGTATAGAAAGGGCGCGTAGAGGGTGTGTGGGTTTGTCGTGGTTGTGATGAGAGATGTCTTGCTTATACAGAAACCCGGGTCGTGTCACGTCAAGCTTCCCGTGGTCTTGGTAGACGGAACCCGATCGAGATACTACTGCAGTCTGCCGCAGTTATACGAGATCTTCCTGGATCCCAGGATCTCACTCAAGACGTCCTTGTAAGCTGGGGGAAGGACGATTTGGACAAGCAGTGCAGCAAGGGTCAAGGCCAGATGTGTTCATGTTGACTGGGCTGGGAGGCCAGCTTAGGCGACACGGGAGCTAAGGTAGGGGAAATGGCGAGGGAGAAGAGAATGCGAGGTTCAGTCGGCCACGCCTTGGGTTGGCTCTGGTTGGTTGCTTGGCCTTTGTCAGTCATAAGCAACAAGTTAGGTATGGAAGAAGCAAAAAACCCAGCTTCATGGTTCTTGGATCCCCACTCAGGGACATGCTTTGCCAGAGACTGGTCACGATTAAGAAAGAAAAAAAAAGAGTAGACATGTGACTGGCGAGGCAAGACGCTTTTGGGAGGTGAAAAGTCCTCATGGTCGATGCGTTCGCTCTTCCGTGAATCGGTGATTCGAAGCCCTGCTGAGCCCAACGAATATCAGTCAAGCATCGATCCGCAACGATTGCAATCTTGGTCCGGGCTAGCGGCCTCGGGGGCAGGACGCTGGGTATCGAGAAAGACGAGCAGAAAGACGAAAACTTCTTCAGGCCCCAAAACCATGTCCTGGGATCGCGATGCAACGACTGCATTATCCCGAAGCCGTCACCCGTAGCCGATGTTTGGTGTCTCGGGAGTCGAAGGCGGAGCTGAGCGACAGCATTAGTTTTACCTGAACAGCCAGTCAGGAATCGCATCCAGGTTCTCCTGCCACAGGAAGTCGGGCCGTAACTCGATTCATCCAGCGTGTATGATGAATCGTCTTATCATGGTCTTTCTGCTGGAGTGGAGAAGGGCAGGCGGAGCTGAAGAGTTGGAGGGCCGGGGATGCGACCCGGGGGCGGATGTGATGTTTGGTGGATGTTATGCAGACGGGAGGTAGAGTGTGGCTGTCTGGGCCCGAGGGAGCAGACAAGGAAGCTTCCTGCTGCCATTCAATGGTACGTACCGGGTCTCTGAACTTATCTGAGATAAGCATCTTATCTTATCAGGGACGACTGAGCAGAAGTAAAGATACGGTGATTCACGGCAAAAGGAATAGGGGTCGGATGTACATCTACCCAGCGCGTATCCGCTGCCTCAAATTGAAGCTTCCCATTGGAGCAAATTTGGCCGCATGTCTGATCTTCTGCCGACCTCAGTCTCGCATGTTGTCGCAATACCATCGTCCGTCTCTTCTGCCGCCATTCGTAACATCACGCTGTCCGACGACGCACCAAAGACCTTCACGGGCAGCAGATTTTGTCCTTTTCTCCCCAAAATGCGACGGTAGTCGAGGCAGCAAACCCCCGCCTTGAATATGCGAATCCCAGTTGCGATGTCCTCCCGCAGGCTTGGGGGACTCCTTCGCTCGGCGCAACCCCTCGGTCGGCGGCAGCTCTCGACAGCACCTCGAAGGACAGTTGCGCAGTTCCTAGACTGGAAACCCGAGTCGGAAGTCAAAGACGTTGTCCTCAATGGATACGTCAGATCCGTCAGGAACATGAAGACGGAACGCTTCGTCAACGTGGGCGATGGCTCTTCCCGGACGCCCATCCAGGCGCTGGTCTCAAGGAGTCAGAACGAAAGGTGGGCTCATCTCGGCTCCGCGAGCCTGCCTCGATCTCGGCAAGTCTAAATATTGACCATCTTTCAGCGCAAACTTGCGAGTCGGTGCTGCGGTCCGCCTACGAGGATCCTGGGCTCCCTCCAAAACAGAAGGCCAAAGCCACGAGTTGAAGGTCGATCAAGTCGAGGTCCTGGGTCCCTCTGACGCCAAGGCAAGCCTGCTCTTCATGTCTCCTTCTCCGGTCACGGTCTAACATCGTCCTCGAAACAGACATTTCCCATTCAGAAAAAGTACCAGACACCGGACTACCTGCGCACCATGCCCCATCTGCGGCCCAGGATACCGTTGAATGCTGCCATCTTGCGCCTGAGATCAGAAGCTGTTGCGGTATTGACTCAGTTTTTCGCCTCTCGGGATTTTGTACAGACTCATCCGCCTATAATTACATCGTCGGACTGCGAAGGTGCAGGCGAGGTTTTTAACGTTGCCACGGGCTCGGTCGAGGCATCGACAATATCGGCAACTAGCGTGGACAAAACACCGGATCTGTTCTTCCGCTCGCCCAAGTACTTGACCGTATCGTCACAACTTCATCTCGAGGCACTGGCGCAGTCACTTGGCGACGTTTGGACTTTGTCCCCGACTTTCCGGGCGGAACGGAGCGATACCTCGAGGCACATGAGCGAGTTCTACATGCTAGAAGCCGAAATGAGCTTCGTTGACGAGATGGAAGAAGTCATGGACCTCGTCGAAGATATGCTTCGAAGCCTGGCCGCTGGTCTATACCAGACTCGAGCTGCACAGGAACTACGCCAACGACGAACTCCTGGCAAGACCCGCACAGCCGAGGACGATCTCGTACCGATAGATGAAGTTGAGCGTCGATGGTTGGGGATGATGCAGAATCCAGCCTCGAGGTGGCCGCGTATCACTTACGCCGATGCTATCAAGCTACTCCAGGCCGAGGGAGATCGATTCGAGCTCAAGCCTACCTGGGAAGGTGGCCTGCATTCAGAGCACGAAAAGTTCCTCGCTAAAACCCTCGGTGCTGCCAACGATCCCAGCGCTTACGCTCCCGTCTTTGTCACCCACTACCCCAGGGAGATCAAATCATTCTACATGCGGAGATCACACCCTTCAGCTACCGTCTCCGAGAAGCCTGGTGCTACGGTTGACTGTTTTGACCTGCTGGTGCCTGATCTGTGTGAGATTGCCGGCGGCTCCATGCGTGAGCATCGCTTGGAGGACCTGTTGGAGACCATGAAAGCTCGCGGCATGGGCTCTCCGTCCAGCGACGGACATGGGCACCACACCGGCGGCGATCTGGACTGGTACGTCGACCTTCGTCGTTGGGGTTCCAACCCACACGGAGGCTTCGGTCTGGGCTTCGACAGACTACTAAGCTACCTTGTTGGCGTCCAGAACGTCAGAGACGTCGTGGCTTTCCCACGCTGGTTTGGCAGATGCGACTGCTAATTCTGCCACCTGGGGGCCCCGGGTAATTTGCTCTCCACTTGAGCCATCCCGCGATGCCATTCCTCGTTAAGCTTTGCCTACCTGGGATTCTGGAAGCCGGGCTTGATGAAACATTCACCACCCACGTTACACAGCGATCGGTGCACTCGTCCTACCTATGTGGCCGAGTCAATCCACGATCACCTCGTGCATGTGCACCATGCGACTCATGTCCTGGGCGTGCTGCCTAAGACACGCCCCCAGAGTTCAATGTCTTATCCCCCGGTGGCTTGCAGATGACAAACCCAGATATCCACGGGATAATCACGCGACGTTATACGACTGACGGGAGCAGACATCCGGGGCATCGGTCCCATGGGCCCCAAGACGTGGAGAACATTGCTGCAGTCGGCTAGATAGAGTCGGCGGTGGTCTCGGCTCCCTCCTGAAAGAGAGGGCAATTAAAGGGCACGCTTTGCAAAGTGAGACCCGACGAAGGACATTCGACCCGGCAAGTGAAATATCGCCCTGCTACACGCCCGGATATCTCGATCTCACAGTATCATCGGCCCTACGAAACACATATTCAAATACTCTGTACTTAACTTATGTCCTGGTGTTTGTACCACATACCACGGCGCAAGACTGTATTAATATTCCGTACAATACAACACTGGATGTCTGAATACCTCCCGACTGTTGACTCGGCAGTCTTCGAGCCCATGGTTAGATGAAGCGGTGTCAGTTGTCCTCGCCGGCCACTCGCTATCTGCGCGTCGACGCATCATCCCTTTGGGCGGTCGAATAAGGAAGGGGAAGGAAGAACTTGATTAACGTGCGAATTGGGTCGACTATCCACTCGACGACCTGTCATTACCCTGAACCCTTGGGTTTTCCACCTGGTGTCGACGGCGCACTAACAAACGATGAAAGTCAACTTCCATTCCATCCTAGCTTACAGTTCCACGAGTAGACAAGGCCGAGTTTGCAGGAGCTCTGTGTCTGGCTCATACGCTGCCTGAAGTACACCAAGCGTTATGCTCCTGTGACAAGTACTGACACTATCTGACGATGTCTGGGTACTAAAGTCAACGCCACATTTCGTTCACTCGGCCGAATCGGGCTCGAGGGTTGAACTGCTGTCGGGCCAGATTTCTTCCTGTACTGGATTGCGGATCATAGAAATGCCTGATGCAGGTCACACGATACGTTGGCGAAGAGGCGTGACGACTGTCAGTCATGTTGTTCGGAACTCGAGACTTGAAATGACAACCGATCACTCTGTTCTCTCGAGCTTGGCATACTGTACAAAATTTCGAGAGGCTCAGACGATTGCAACATCAAAAAAGATGGAGTGGCACTGCGGGAATTGACGGATCATGGTAACCATCACCAACACTGGTTTCGCTTCTCGAGTTTCCAAGACGAGCATGAGGCAACATCGTCCTCGTTTGCAGGCCGACCCAGCAGAGCCTTGCTCATTCGAGATTCCCTTCGGGAAAGCTTGTATAATGGTGAATCATCAGAACGGCATCGCCAAAAAGTACGGTATTGTTTCTTTTGTCGCAGAAGTAACGGTTGAGATATGTTACCATTCCAATTAGCACATTGCGGTTGGCCTAACCTCCACCCCGCTCACCGCGGTCGTCTGTCCGAGTTTTTCCAAAAGGAGACCGTAACACTAGAGCGACGCGCCGGCACGGAGCATGCTTTCGGCCTCAGACCAAAATCCGATGAATAGGTATCTGACTTCTGACTATGGTTTTCTGTGTGGTGTGGCTAGATCACGGCATTGATTCTGCGGCAAAACTGCGACGCACCGGACGGTGCTCTCATGGAACTGCTGAAGTCCTCGGACAAGATACCCCTCGGTATGAACGGCGTTCTAATGACGCCAAGGGATGAGCCTCTGTTGGACCACCCGGCCTTCCTCTCCCTCCACCTTGTTTCTGCGTATTCCGGATTGGCAATCAGTCCTTTTTAAGGATTGGGCGCCGAGTATGTATCAAACAAGCGCACGCCAAATCTGCCAAGCACCATCCAAGATGCTTGGCAGAGGTCTTGACCAAGGGCAACCACGAACCTTTGGCCAAATCCAAATCCTCAGTAGTAATAGCAACAAAACGGCACTGTACAGACACCATCTCCGAAGGAAGGGGGCCAGGCTGGCATGCAGAGCCAGCCGAAGGTCAACTAACACGGTGTCACCAACAAGGTCAAGAGGCACCACCGCCTGGTTGAGAGTGGGCGGCGTGCATTACCCACCGGCGTGACATCAATTCATGCGTTGCTCTGGGCCGCCTCCACCACATCGAAACAGATTTTCTTCCTCACCAAGTTTGGGCCACGACAACGTTGCCGTTCTTGGAACCCAGACACGAGCCCGAACACCGACAAAGAGTGACGTCCACCCAGGGTCCGAAAAGGACAGAAGATCAGCAAAAGCTTCGCCTGAAGTGGAGAGCCGGAACAAGGCCTTGATTGGCACTCGAGTCCAAGCGTCCCATCTTGCGGCGGCCGTGGGGCCAGGGACAGTGAATGTCCTTACACACGGCAATCGAGGACGGCATCTTAGTTCCAGTGCCCGACTGGAGGAGCCCTGAGGCCCAAGGAGCAAACCCATAGAAAGCCCACTGCCCGGAACCCGTTGCTCCCCACAATCCGAGCGAATATTGGTGGTTGATGAGAAAGACGCTGACCGCGGTGACCGGCGTGCAGGCTGGGTGGGCGGCGATGGTGCGTGACGATACGAAGGGCTTTGGGGAAAAACCCTTTTCCCGATTTTGCCGGCACGCGTGCCCACGCCACGAGGTATGCCAGGATGGCGCTATCGATGGTGCTCCGCCGTCAACGATTAGCGCCGAGCTTCTCCATCCTCTGGCGTTGCTAAAATGTGCTCAGAGGGACGCGTCAGCGACCAACCGGGAGCTTCAGCTTGGATGGAACCCTCCTCCCTTTCGAATCGTTATTAAGCCACGGGTAGCTTGGGTTTCCCCACCGCGGAAGAAGCATTCGCTTTCGGAATCAAGCAGGGGATAGCAGAGAATCTTGTGGGGTGCGCCGAGTGAATCGAACGAATGAAGCTCGATATGGCGTGGTGCTGACATTGAGCATCGAATTAAGCTTAAGCACACACTCGGGATCTTTGTGGGAAACCGGCCAAGGGCAGAGAGCAGCCACCGGGTGGTAGTTTACGCCGAATCGCGGCCTGTGCGTGGCTTCCTCCGTGCAGCCAAGGGGTACGGCGAATCACACTCTCGCCGAGCTTGTTGCAACGGACAGCTCCTCAGGGCACTCGGTCGAGGAAACCTGTCAAAGGGGGCCGTCCGTGGTCTGATAAGCAGACGGTCTGGTTCCCGCATCTGATCATCTGGGATCTGGAGGCCTGTCACCGAAACAACAGGAAACGGTTTCATCCGGAACGACGAACAACATTCATGTCACAACAGGCAAGGAGAGCATCATCCATTCAACAAAGGGTGCCAATGTCCGCTGGCCGATAAACGGAACCTACCTGCAACGGACTGCGGCCTGCTTCAAGGACGATGCTTGCGCCGGCACGGGGGGTTGGCAAAACTCCGTGAACGACCGGCTCGTACACTGGCGCCGAGTCAAATGCCAACCCCTCGCCAATGAGGATGACACACATTGGCACTTTTTGAGTTGACGACAAGCTGCCAAGGTGCATGCGACAAGTCTTGGGGGCAAGCGGCAAACGACTCTCTACCAGTCGCCTAGCGGTGGGACAATCCAAGCCAGGGGCACCGAGCGATAAGGTGTCAAGCACAGGTGTTGGTGTGAGCGGCCATATCGGGACCGATTCGCCTATGGTGGCTCCTTTGCTCAAATCTCATCTCCGTTCACGAGAAGCCAAAAGGAGTCCCATCAGCACTGCCACAATGCCAATGCATCAATCCGGTGGCCACCTGCGCTGGGGCAGGTTGGAGCTCCCCGACGTTCCGTGTCACTTCGAATGACGGTGAGTAGAGAGCCGACGTATCCGGGCGCCGTCCGCGAACGAAGGTCCTCGACCGGCACCGTTTCTGCCGCTTAAGCGGAAGCCCCATGTCATACCGCCGCCCGTCTCGAACCTCCATCCTGGGCACCTGCCCGTTCAAGGTGCAAGCAGTGCCAAAGGGATCTTGTGTTGGACGACAAGCTCGAAGTGGGCGTTTTCACGCCGCAATCCAGATTGATACTGGACGCCACCAGGCAACGGCCAGGTTCTCCCCCTTGGCTCAACGTCCACCAATGGTAAGCATGTCGCCAGGGGGCCACCATACGAGTTGGTGCAGACGGGAACCAACAGTGAGCTTTCCAACAAGTATCACTTTCCGCACTCCACGTCTGCCCCGGGTCCGCTTCGAGATGGCAGGATGATGAAGAGACACCTCCGTCCGCACAAGTGATGCGAGCCGACATTGCGGACACTCTGGGAAGATAGAATAGAGTTGGAAATACGAGCTTGTTTCTCGCGTCCGCGTTCCCACTATTGCGTTCAGGGCTAGGGATCCGGGCACCCATCCACCACGGCGGCATCACATTACATTCTTCAGATGCCTCCACCACGGTAGCCTCGGGGATTCGGAGCGGTTGGGAGCACGTCGGGAGGCGTGACGAAGGTTGCCGCATACGCAGAGGCACCTTTCATCTTGATCATCACGAACGCAGAAACGGTATGCCAAAGTGCCGCATGGCTTGCTTGCAGTGGATGCCCGCCGTACTGGATAGCTGGAAACTTGCCCGGGGAGTCGTCCGCGTCAGCCGACGCGTGATAGTTCCCGTAGTCGCCAGCCTAAGCCTGGTTGGGACCGTCAACACACCTCTCGCTCGAGCCGTCACCCGTCGACGAGTCAGAGGCGGTTCCGCAAACCCAGAAGACGGGTTCTGGCTAAAGTGATCGGGATCTGGCGCCATCTCGCCTATGTTTTCTGGACGGGTGCTTTTTACATCAGGGTGAGGGGCAGAAAGCGGCAGCCTGGTGCTGCCAACATGCTCAGCAGCGTAGCCGCCTCCTAGGATTTCGAAATCATTAGCCATATGCAAGCGAGCCAACCCTCCCGGGGAGGGGAGGTGCGCGGGCTGCCCGCAAGGTGTGAACAAGTCCAGTTTGCCCAGGTTAATGCCCAGTGGGAGCGTAGCCGGCTGGAGACTGCTTCTTTCAGTCGACTCCGAATGTGCATCCAATATCTGCCCGTCGACACGCAGGAAGGTAATCTCACTGCGGCTCCCGCGACGCATCACCAAACTGCTTCCAAATCACACCCTGGGCCTTCCCGTCAAAGCCAACGCCGCCCGTCCTGCTGGGCATCCTGGCGCTAGGGACCGCGTCGAGTTCCCGCCTGCAGGTCGCCGACACTGTTGGCCTGGTCTCGGTGTCGAAACCTCGGCATCTCAGCCGTCGAACCTCGAACTTCAACATCCTCACGGGTAGGTAGGTCATGCAGCAGCAGCATCGGATCATGGCACGAACAGCGGCCCTCACCAGCGGGGTTGGCTCGGCAGCGCCAATGGAGGACATGGACGGCCACTTAAACGGGATGAACAATGTCCAAACCTCGCAATCCCATACGGCTGGAAGGGTCTGTCTGTAATTAGCACAGCTCTTGCGGTTCTCGAAGCACACATGCCTCCTGCGCCTCCACCCCTCGTCCGCTGCCCCCAATAGCTTTCGCAATTCGCGTGCGACGACAGGATGAGAAACAGCAACGGGTACCTCTTGTTCCAAAGACACGACCCGGGGTGCTCGGCACACTATGCGGCGGCACTGATGTTAACTCTAAGATGGGCGACCCAGGTAAACAGGACCGCCAACGCAATCGCGTGCGACGTCGACTCGGCAGTGCGTTTGACGTCGGGCTCCTTGGCTGCGACGACCGGCCGGGGCAACATTGAAGAGACTCAACGACCAAACGCATCAAGAAATGAGGTCCATCACGGTGTTGAAGGGAGGTATCCCCCCCTCCAGCCAGCTCGCTCTGCACCGTCCGACGATGCAAACGAACCCTGACTAAGCAAGATATCCTGCTTTGCCGCTGAATGAGCGGCCTAAAGAAATGCCAAGATCGAGCCTGCGTAAGCTGCTACCAGTGATTGTCACGGTCTTGGCACCTCACGAATCTATCCAAGGGGGGTGTTCACTCGAAAACGGCGTCTCCAGTCGGGCTGACCCCGTTCAGAGCGGGATATCTGGTCAAGTTCTATTTCCGTAAACCCTGGATGACGTTCATCCTCATCTCCCCTTCCCCCAGGGTTGCCTTCGTTTCAAGGAGGAACCATCCTTTTCGGCATTTGCCTTTTACACTTTGAATTTAGGGTTTAGCTGTCACGACACATCCTTTCATGCGTGCGAGTCATGGCGGGGGATGCGAGCTGCGCTGTGCTTGATCGACAACGGCGACGACGACGCTGCATGGCATCTTAAAGAGGTCGACTTGGCTGGTGGTGGTAGTGGTGGTGGACGTGATGCACCGCTGCAGCGCGGGGATGCTCACTCAACCACTGGATTCCCCTCTCCGGATCTCTTGGAGTCTTGTTTATTTCGCAGGTTTCGGACGCCCGAGTTGAGCAATGCCGCCGCAAACTTGTGGAGCTGAAGCCACTCGCTGGAGCAGCCCCCATTATTCGAGCTTGTCAGCGAGCGGGGAGGTGAGGCGAGATAGGGTGTGCGCCGAGCCCGGTACTTTTTTCTTATACTGCTGTTCTTGTTCCCTTACTTTATGTCTCTCACGTAAGTACCTACGTTACAAAACTCTCAGCCCCGGCCTGCGGTGTGTCATCTTGATGTCGATATGACGGACGGATACAACGATACTCTATCGGCCTCGTCTGACGGGGTCACGGCGGGTCGTTGCGTTGTCATCGCCAGCAGCGCAAACGGCGCGGCGCCACAGGACGACTCGCATAGGAGAGGGTTCCGCTGGCTGCAACTTTACAATAAACCAGGCTGAGAAAAGTAATTGACCCGCAGGGCAACAATCACTACACTCCGAAACCCCACTAGAAAAGTAACCAAGAGGTTGGAAGGGGGGGGCGGAGGAAAAGCGTATTCGCACAGGAGCAGAGCTTTCCCTCCCGGAGGACCGTTTTCCTGTCTCATCCAGTCGAAGTCTTTCCCCCGACAACAGAGAAGCACGTCGGATTTTCGGACATGTTGGAGTCTAACCTGCAGCTGGCGGGACATCGAGGATGTGATGGCGGTCTGGTTCGATTAAGGTAAGCTCGGGCGAGACGGTCGCACCGGGCAAGGTAAGAAAGACAGTGGCTGACTGGGCGGGCTTGTCGGGCTGATGCTGTCGTCATCTTTTCGAACTTTGCGCTGAAATCTCACCAAGGGGGGGCACAGTCATCATCTCGGCGCGGGAGCCGTCTTGGAGCTGTGGCCCTCCTTGGCCGGTGAAGACGTCGGGGCCTCGTTGGTCAGCTCGAAGTCGCTTGAAGATTCGCATGGCCTCATCCCATCGATCCTTGGGCCATGAGATGGTGGGCCTTGCCTCGAGGGGCACCGAAACTTGTAAATGGGATACACAGCGATACTCGGTAGATGCAGCAGCGAGAGTGAGGCTCTCTGGACCAGCTCGAAGGGCTCCCGCCGGCTGTTTTGGCTCATGCTCCGTATGATCCACCATCCCATGACTGTCGGTCGAACCGATCCCGATATTGCAGGCAAATGGTCTAAACCTTGTCCCTCCGCGAAAGGCCACCACGCTATGAACAACCTTGAGCAGTCTTTCTTTCCATCGATACTGCATCATGGTATACCCCGTCGAGAAACTCGCGCGGTCCCAGGGCTCACTCGAAAGCGAACATGTGTCTTATTTGTAATCTTAACAACAAGCTTTTCCCGCAAGGAAAAAAAGACTAATTACAGACGCACAGCTCGCGGCGAGGTTGCAAAGCCAACGACGTATTAATACCGCCCGTCTGATTAAGCATCTTGCCTTAGTCGGGACGGATGCAATGAGAAGATTTGGGGCTTGCCCTGTAAAGGCCCTAATAAGCACACTCTATCTGCTGCGGAGGAAAACCTTGGGGAGAACATCGATCCCATGGACCGCCCAGGTCGGTCACCCATGTCAGCAGACGGTTATCCCGCTTCACTGCGGTCGAAGCTGCCGCCTTACCCCGAGATTCGAGGCGCGAGAGGTGTAGACAGCATATGTGTCTTGAGTCCGACACTGTCTATCCCAGCTATCTGCTCGGCGAGCAAGGCAACGACGATCATTGTCCATTCTTTGCTTTTTCTTGCCTTTTGTTGTTTTCTGGGTTTCTCTCGCGTCCCCTTCCAGAATCGTGTCTCGGAACCGGCGCTCCCCCCCTCGAGCCCGACAGGCTCCATAACCCCCATTCTTCTGCGAAAAGGGGCGTGGGTCGGATACCTGTTTGTGCCTCGAGTACTAGAGCCACCCCTCCCCCCTTTCCGAGATGCTCAGCCAGCGGAGGAACACCGACAGATCCTGGAGGAGCTGGGAGGTATGCCAAGAATGCCAAGACACCGCTAGGAACGGTGGCTGACAACGCTTAAATTCATGCTTAAAACTGCTCATGGCGCGGTGGCGGCAGCGGGCTGCTTGGCTCGGGTAGTGTGTCTTGTCATCAGCCAAGCAGCTCCCTTCGGTCATTCGTCGAGCCAAGTTTGCCGTCTAGCAGCCCGTCGCAGTTTACGAGTCTGCCAATCATCCACCCGACGAAATGCGGTTACTATCCTGCGTCTGGG
>JAIMZG010001743.1:0-16207 GCA_020466075.1 Colletotrichum coccodes
TCGTCGTCGTCGTCGTCATCGCCTGCACCGCTGCCCTGCAAGACATCTCACTGACGCTTCCTCTCCTGCACAGGCACGTCTAGAAGCTCAAGACACGTCTAACCGACATCATGGCGACCATGGCAGCTGCTGTTCGCGATATCCACCAGGCCTCCAACATGAGCCGAGACAACTTAGCTGTTGTAGCGGCTCGGAGTTTCCCTGCGACGACTGTGACACGATCTCAAGCCCTCCCCACCCCTCCCAACTCCATCTCTCCTGCCCTGCCGCCTCACGGCCTCAAGGCCCAGCTCCAGAAGGCCAAGCTCGAGCCCATCGATTCGGACTTGGACCTGCACGACGACCCGAGTGGTCGCCGGCGCGAAGCCTCGCGGTCGCCCTCGTACGATGCGACCGGTGCTATCAGCACCACGCTGTTGGCAAAGCATCACCTCCCCGAGATCCTCCTCAACCACGGCCCTCTGGCCATCCGCCACATCATGGGCTACCTGACAACGTCGGTGCCGGGCTTCGCAGGAATCCCTCCGACGAAGGCGCGCCGCTTGGTCGTGGGAGCCCTGGAGGGTCGCGGAGGTGAGGGTGGCGGCCCGGACGGCGATGTGGAGTTTGAGAAGGTGGGTTGGGGACGATGGGACGCCCGACGACGCGGTCAGCCTGCGCGAGGGTCTTCGCCACCCACTGACTACCGGTCGGGCATCCCCATTAGCAAGAGCTCCGGACGCGGCCTGGACAGGTCTCGCCTGAACCTCGCCTCCTCCAGCGCCGGCGACTCGATTGTTTTCTCCCACGACGATCGCGATGCCATGATGATGATGGAAGACGAAGCGGACAAGATGTCCCTGGATGGCTCGGCCTCCGCCTCGTGCTCCGAGGCCCCGGACGACGATGACATGGAAATGGACGATGACCCCGAGGATGCTACCGACGACGAGGATTGGGCCGCCGTGGGAGCTGCCGCTCTCCGCGCCGAGTCCTACAATACCGCTGGAGCGACGGCCCAGTCTGCCGGACGCAGCTTCCTTTCCGCCGGTGTATATACTTCCGGAGGCATGCGCACCGTCTCAACGGGCATGGCTCGCTCCCTTCAACCTTTGCCATTCAACTTCTCGGCGCTCGGGGCCCCGTCTGACGCACAAGAGCGTGAGGCGGTGGAGGCTCTCCTGCGACTGGGCTCTGTATAATACCACTTTTGCATAGCACGGCGTTGGGGACGGAGATTGCGCTGTGCGATCGGTCTGTTTGACCGATGAGAAAGCATCTCTCGTTTTTTTTTTTTTTTTTTCGTTGGATTCGGACTGGTTGGCTGGGTTGGCCGAGCCAAGGATTCCGTGTCATGACCTCACTGATAGGGCCGGCGCGCCCTCGATTGTTCCTCGCCACTCCCGCGTGTCATGACACGGCAGTTCTACAATTTCATGGTTTCGGCGTCCTGGCATTCGGACGACAAACAACGCCCTCGCGCGAAGGGCAGTCATTGTGGCATTGGGCACCACTTTGCATTACGATCATGGCTCTATTGGAGGATACCCCGACACTTTTTCGTCGAAAACACGCTTTCGACATACCACTACCCGGGCCGGCTGGCCATTTTGGGACGGCCACTTCCTCTTCTCTTCTCGATTGTCTCATATCACGGTTTGATGCGGAGAAGATGCCGAGGCGAGGCACCACCACCAAATTCGCCGCCTTGGCGCCTCCAAGCATCGACGACCAGGGCACCGGGATGTCGACGGAGGGGGGATTCGATGACAGGTTGGAATGGGCTGGCCTGACAACACTGTTCCCACACACTTCGATTCTCTCCCATTCATGCGTATACCACATTTTGCACATACCCCTTTTCTTTCCGTTACACATCTGCATCCCCCCACTTCAACACGCCGTGGGGGATCACAACACATTTATGCTGGCGAGCTTCACCTCGCCAGCCATCACATCATGCGCTTGTTTTGCGCGCTTCGAATTACCTATTTAATTACCTCGGGAGTTGACGAAGAAGAAGTTGTGAAAATTCGTGTCGCCAGGACATTGAAGAAGAAAATCACACATCATCGTGTTTGCGAACTGGAAGAGTCAGCTCGAGCTTGGCTGTTTGGCAACTCTCGCGGAGGACAGGACGCGCTGTAGGAAGAAAAACTGGCGATGCTTGGCTCGCTGATATCGCCATTATTGATCGGCTACGGAGCACTATGTCTTTTGGGACATGAGGATGAGCAGTGGAATTTAGAAAATCCCGAAAAGGAAACAAAAAACCTCCATCCATTTTGGTGAACAGCGGATCTGGGTTTTCCGGGCTTGTGGGCGGCTAGCTTTAGCACTCAGAGAATGGAACTCGTGACTGTTTCGTCCCATCATTGTGGTCTTTCTTGTCGTCCAACGTGACATGTGGTGTTCATGCTAGGGTTAGGGTGACGTCACCTATCGCCGAGGCCCGTTCGACATCGGAGCTAGTTGAGGCCGCGACGCCAGTTGGTGCCGGTCTCATTGGGCCAATACGAGATTTCCTTGTCTATGGAAAGCGAGCTGTATTGTTGCATAGGGCGGTCGTCGGGCCGCACGGGGTTATTCTCATGGCCAACAGGCCCATTCATACTGATTGGCGCCACAACCGTGTACCGACTGTCGATCTTCGCTACGACTGTGGCTAGCCGAGTCGAAAATGGGATGCGGCGGCAGCGTCTATAGCTTCCAGCCTCCGTCGCACCACACTTGCACTGGACCCAAATCTGCTGCCACTGCTTGTGGGGTTGCGGAGGTTGTGTTGGCTCAAAGGCGGGGAATATCATGTGCCAGTTGCCGGCTGGGGCTGGAGTTGGAGCGACGTGTGTGAGGCGACGGTGCTTGTCCGCAATGAAGTCGTCGCGCTGCGCCGTCGGAAGCTCCCGTCTTGAGGGTCTTATTTACTTTAATTGAACCCGCGGCGAGGGAAGACGATGGGCCAAGAGACGCGGTTCGGGGAATGGGCCGTTTAGTGTCGGCTGCTTCATGCGCTCGGTGTCCTGACAGCCAGCGGGCAGCATAGAGAGGCGTGGGCTGGGCGAACCTGCGCCGAGCATGGGCCGCAAGGCCCTTGACTGATTGGCACCGTTGGTCTCATGGCCGTGGCCTTTTGTCAGTCGAATCTGGTGTTTTGGTGGTTTGTATAGGTGGCGGAGAGGTTGGAGAGGGTTGGGGCGGTGTAAGTCGCGCTTCGGGACGGGAGGAATCAACATGGTGCGAGGAAAAGTTGCGACTGGAACTTGTGGCCAGAGCCTGCTTCCATACAACAAACTGTGTGCTTCTTGATTTGATAGTCTCGGGCAGGCCGGCCGGTACGTCTTGGTGTTCGGTCCCTCGTTGCCAGGCATGAAAGGTCCTTGTGCTGTCGAACCCGGCGCCGGCCTCGTCTCGTTCCCAGGCGCCGAATAGCGCGTTGTCTACGCGAACACCGGCGTAGAGCCCGTCTTTTTTAAGACTTAGTAACATGGGCGTGCTCACTTGCGTATAGACTGCGGAGGAGGACGGGGAGAGCCACGAGACGGAGTGGTGAACTCGCATCAAGCAGGTCTGTGGGGCCTCATCAAGACGCAAAACCCAGTAGCACATGCCCAGCTTCGGGTCTCCTGCGCTGCAAACGAGAGGATCTACGTGATTACGAACAGCGTGGCCGTTGGTGTTGTATCGAAATTTTCCGTAAGCCTGGACATATGCGGCAGGTTTCTCTATTCATAAATTATACAAGCTACGTGCCCTAGAGAAGCCTATAAAAGTACTTAACTCTGAGCCTACATCTGACATCGTTGTACAGAAATGGTATAGATTTCGAACACGGCAAGAAGACCATAGGTCTGCTGGACGGTTCCCGTGACGAAGAGGGATGCAGCACGGCAGTCTGAGAGATTTAGGGATCAGAATATGAGTGCTTGAGGTTTGAATGAACCAAGAGAAAGAGTCGGTCTTCAGCAGCAACTTCGCGAATTTGACAGCGAGAAAACGTGACATACCCGCCTGACTTCTAACCGCCATCTACTAGAGTAATAATTCTGAGCCTAAATCCACCACGGCTTTCGGCTGAACGGCCAAGTCACGATCAATGGTGTAGTAAACGGGCAAGAATCTTAGCACACCGGAAAAGGAGGATGTATTTACCCAAAATCGATGGGGACCACTTGGGCTTGAGAACGCTCCGTTGCCTTTTGGTGAATATCGGGCTTTGTTCAATGCGCATATACTTCAGGAAGCGGGGGAGGGGAGAAAACGGATACAATAACTTGGCTGAAATGTGCGCTTCCAATCATACTCACAGGCTTTTTTCAGTGTAAACTGACAAGCATTTGGGTCATCGAGGACCTTCCGACTAGCAGCTGGAGTCATCATTTATATCTGCTCTTTAGAAAAACAAGAAAAGACTCAAGATCAAAGACGTGAGACTCTCATAACGAGATTGTGTTTTGAATAAGTCTATGTATATGCTTACTACTGGGCTTAGGTATTTCCTATCACGGTGATGACCTAGTCACTAGACCATTGGCCGGCAGTTCAGACAAGCATTTCTGCTCGCATGGAGTTGGAAAGAGAAACCGCCCTCTGTTGTATGGTGTTGAAATTATATACGCTTTCCTTTATACAATTCAAGACCGAGTGAGTTGGTCCTCAAAAACGTCAATTTTATATACCTACATTCCCTCAGCTAACGAAGGGTACATCTTTATACGAGAAACTCATTCGGCACGTATAGCGGCATGGAGTCTTCCCACAGACTATCCGTGAGCATACGCTTGTTGGATCCATCGGCGTCCATGACAAGAACCTGTCCGTACGGCTGGAAGGTCTGGTCGTAGATGGCGGCCTCGTCTCTGAAGCCGTACATGCCGCTTGAGTACAAGATCCGGCCATCGTGAGACCACACGGCGTGAGCATCATTGGCGCCGCTTGAAGTCAGGGTCTGCAAACCAGTGCCGTCCGGACGGATCGTACAGACGTCAAAGTTGGTCGCCGACGTCTTTCGGGTGAAGACGATACGCTCACCGTCAGGGGACCAGAAAGGGAGGTTGTCGGTTGTGTTTGTCAAGCTGCGCACCGTCTTCGTCTCGAGGTCGATGATGCGAAGCCCGTAACGTACACCCCACTCTCTGAAGACGATCGACTTTCCGTCGGGGGAGTAACTGGGGAACCCCGAGTGAACGGTGCCGTCTGTGAGAGCTTCGTAGTAGCTCCCATTGGATGCCGTGCGGTAGACTCGGGCCTTGCCAGTGGCGCGAGACTGGAACCAGGAGCCGAGGCCGAACGCGATCCATTCGCCGTCGAAAGACCATGATGGCTGGAAGGCGCCTGCGAGTCCCTGGGCGACGAGGGCCGAGTCGACCTCGCCCGTCGAGGATGAATCAAAGACGAGCTTGAGGTCCGTGCCGTCCGGGTTCATCGACACAATGGAAGAATTGCCCAGCTGCTTCTGGGTGATGACCAGCCGCCCCTGGCGAGAGAGTTGGGGGAAGACGTCGGTGTGGCGGTATTCCCAATCCTCGTCCCAGCTCCAGAGGGGCTTCTCCATGGGCCGAGCGGCGAAGCTACCTTCTCGTAGATGACGAACTTTCCGTCGGGAGACCATGCCGGAGAACGGATCGCGGCAGTCACGGCGGGAACGGCGCCCGAGGTGTAGTTGTAGCCCTCGTTGTCGCCGCCCTTGATCATGTAGGCAATGTCGTTCGTGCCGTTGCTGCTAAGAGCCAACCATTGCGGGAACATCTTCAACCCCGAACCGGAGGTGTGTTCGACTCGGTCGGCACCTGTTTCGAAGTCGACGGAGACGATCTGCGAAGTGACGCTGGCGACGGATTCGGGGCGGTGAGCGCCCCATGTGTTCTCGGTCGTAACCTCGTAGTAGAGGACGCGCTTTCCATCGGGAGACCACCTCGGCGAGCCAAGGCAATACCCGGACTTGGTCGATATTTGACGGAAACCCGTGCCGTCGGGGCGGATGACGTACACGGAAAGCTCCTGCGTGTGTTCCCAACCGGTGCCGTTGCCGTGACCGCGCCACTCGGTGTTGCGGTCCGACGCGAAGGCGACCCACTCGCCGTCCGGGGACCAGCTGGGCCGGAAGTAGCCGTCAGGCTTCAGGGGGTCTCCCGCCACCCCGGCCGTGTTCGTGAGGTTGCGACGCTCGCCGCTCACGATGTCCAGAACCCAGACGTTGGCCTTGTAGCCGTTCTCCGTCGACACGAATGCGAGCTTCGAACCGTCAGGGGACAGGGCGCCGGCGTCTTCCACGGAGGGAGTCGCGACGAGCTCCTCCAAGTCCGAGCACGCCGTGGTGTTGCCGGCGGCAGAGAAGCGGCAGCGGTAGAGGTCGGAGTTGCCGTCGCCGTTGCGTTCGGTGGTGAAGGTCACCCACTGGCCGTCTGGGGAGAAGGAGGCGTGGTACTCGAAGCGCGAGGTGCTGTTACCGAGGAGTCTGCGCTCGTTCGTGCCGTCCGCGTTGGCGATGAAGAGCTCCGAAGTCGACGGGCCGATGCGGTTCATCAGGAGGACGCCCTTCTTGCCGTCCGCGGCGGGCAAGCCGCGGGCCGAGTGGGCTTGCGGGAGGGAGGCGAGGTTGAAGTCGGCCCGCAGCTGGTGGCATGCCGGGCGAGGGTTTCTGTGCCTGCAGAGAGGCAGAGGAGGGAGGGGAGGAGGGACGACCGCATCTTGAGAGCACCGCTGGGGGGAGAAGAGCGAGAGAGGTGGTGGGCAGAAGACGGAGGGGTCCAGGAAGCGCTACATCTCTTCGTTTGGTATTTGTGTCTCTTGTCAATGGCTTGAATTTTGCCGTCGCCGACCCCCGCCTGTTCGTGAAGTCCGAGTAGTCACCCCGATGAACAAGGTCTTGGAGACTGGCACTCGAGCCTGTACGCATTTGACCAGAATGGGCCTATTGGTGTCCATTAGAACTACAACCCCCCCTTCCCGCTCAATTGCCGTTTTCCGCTGCCAGAAACCGCCGACGGTCTTGGCGAGTGGGACATCGCCGGGTGTGGAAGAGCTTGTGCTGGAGAGTTGCCTCCGCTAGAAGTGACATGCATGGATCTTGAGAGTGTTTCGATTCGATCGCATCAGCCCCACCACCTCGGATACTCCCCGTCCAGGGGTGGACGGGCCTATGGAGTTGTTCGCAACCGCATTTGATTGATTAAACACCGCAAGAAGAGGACGCTTATGGGTGTCTAATGGCCGTTGAGGATTTCTAACGCCTTCCATGTTAGTCTTTGAATATGCTGATAAAGAAAACTCTTGAAACGTGGTTGCGGGGGAGATGCGAACAGAGACCTAGTTCCCTTGCCCTCTTCCATTGGGGGTCGTCGGCGACGTTAATGCCATCTTAGGTTGTCTTATCAATCAATCAGTACTTGAGGACGCGAGGGTAATCCATCAAAAATCCACCAGAGGACGTCTAGCTCGCGACTTGATCGGACAACGATCAAAAAAAGCTGCCACTTCATACTGTAGTCTGGACGCTAGACGGAGCAGTCCGGCGCCGAACGTAGCCATTTTTGATTGCGGATGCGGATGCTGCCTGTGACCGCTGGTATGATGAGTAGGCTGAGTCTTTGATGAAACCGTGGTCGCAAGTTTGGGGTGGGATTTATGTGCTTTGGTCTATAATGACGTGTGTGTGGTGCCCGTGGGAACAAGGAACTGACGGAAGACCGAATCATACTAGAAAGGCATTCAAATGATGACGTGAAACGAAACAGCAGCTTCAAACCCAAGCTCTTCTACCCAAGTTATTAGTAGTTGAATGATTCTTTTGGAAGCAACTTGGAGTGTAGCTCGCGTAGAAACTAAACGGCATCTTGATGTAATGGAAGGCGACCTGGAATTTCCGAAAACTCAACGAGACTCCCGGGAGCGAAAGACTATACCAACGCGAAATCTTGTTGTAAAGCCAGTTGACTTTAGAGAATTAGGCTAAACGTCCATTCTTTCCATCGGTAGCGCTATGCTGGCACGTGCCATCTCGGTCCTAAGCCACGTTTGCCACGCAAAAAGAACCCGGCATAAACGCAGTGAGCCTTTGATGACAACGCATGTTATGCACCAAGTTTGTATGCACGAAACTTTCAGATATAGTTGCGTGAAAGCAACCTCGCAACAGAAAGCCATTGGGCGACTTGAAGGGAATTGGTTAGATGAACCATGTGGTAAGGACGTTCTGTAACTACGAAAACATGTCCGTTAGTCTCTCTACGTCTCACAGTATTAATTCTTCAACCAGCCTTCGGTACCCCGCCTACGGTAACGACTAAAATATAAAAATAAAAACCAGACTAAAAGCTTCATTTTCTATCTTTACGACCAATCAATAATCGACCCTTCTCGCATCCTCCGTCAGTCAACCCAATCTACACAAACTTTTCATAGTGATGAATCTCCGAGTCTTCAGTATTGCTTGTCCATTCACCAAGACACACATGAAATACCTTCTTCTTCGCAGGGATAATACGGATGTACCTGTTTCTCATGTGAGACCTCGCACAGGAAAACGAGCTTGAATTTACTTGCCACAGGCTTTTGTTTAGGCCACGGGGAAACGTGAGTGGTAATATCATGCAAGTCGGCGGGTGGGTTTTCCCTAAAGCTCGCGTCAGCATTGAGTCTTTCAAGAGTGATCATGGCACTTACATGATCGTGTCGACTAAATATCCAGTGCAGTGCAACGTATGGCTGTAGTTGAATGGTGGGTCCCACCCCTTCATGATCTGGTTTCGTTAGGCAAAGATCTTGAACTGGCAATTTTAAACGCAGGCTTACCCATAAGTGAGTCTGTCGCAAAGCATATTTGCAGTGAATAATGTGTTCTCGCCTCGTAAGCCATGCCGCCTTCAGGACTTGGTTGTCAGACGGTATCTCGTGTTTGCCTTCCTTATCAATGTAGCGATGCCAAGGCCCGTCATTCTCGAACTCGCGCAGAAGTGCTATGTTGTCCTCGTCCTCGAGACGTTCTTTGGGAAACCAATGGAACGAGAGGTCGTCGAACGCGCATCCGCGCTCCCGTGCTACCTCTGGTATAGCACCGTTCGGGGCGCAAATCCAACCCGAAAAGTCCATCGGTCGCCGGGCATCTGGACACCGCGGGTGTAGGATTTGGTCGACGGCAACTAGGCTGACGAGGAGGATGATTACAGCAAGTGGCAGCAGTTTCCAATAGTTGACTGTTTCAATGATTCGTCTCCATGACTGCTGCTTCGACGGCTTGTGGCACTCCAGTTCCTGACGGACCTCTGTGTCGCTGTCAACCTCTTCTTTCAGCGGTCGGCTCTCGTCGAGGCTGCATTCCTCCAGAGACTCTGAATATGTAGTCGGTGACATAGCTGGCATTGAGCGGTCAAATGCTCTCAAGTAGATAACCGAATTGGCTGGCTCAAGCCTGTCGCCAGTAACTGGATAGGCTGAAGCGACAAGTGTGGTGCGCGGCTAAGAAAACCTCGCGACAGACTTCATGATATCGTCCAAGTTGATACGCTTACCTGAAAGGATCATGTCTCCGCATTGAACCAAAAGTGAATGCAGCTATGTGACTCAGTATTTTTCCTCGTCAAATTTTGGCCATGTCGTGGGCAACGTTGCAATGCAGCTGGAAATAGGCTATTACTGCGGACCGGCGCCCGAGGTTGTTGCGAGGTTGCCTATCTGAATACTGAATAGAGTTAGCGACTAACAAATCCCGGCCCGAAGAGGCCACTTGCGGTTGCCGCTCCACCTGATGAACATTGACTCCTGGGATATCTCCTGCGGAGATGGGACGGAAAACTGCACGTGCGTTGTGGGAAGCATGGACTGTGATATGTCAACCTGGCAGCAACAGCTACTCGTTAGCATTATGCAAACCAACGACACCATTGCTTAGGTTGGAGATTCGTTAACGCAGCAAACACTCAGTAAACAGCATGTTCAGCGGCAAGGATCGAGTTAGTTGGCTGTCATTGCCTAGGAAAGACCAACTGTTTATTCTCTTCTTCGTGCGATTCTCTGAGCCTGTTGTAAAGGCCTCGATAGCCGTAAGCCCTGGATCAGACCGCCCGCCATCAAACATCTGAGTGGATAGCTCACTTGCGATACAGACCTATCTTTACTACCAGCTCAAGTCGTTGGATCCTTCACTGTCGTCGCCCGAAATCATTCGGCAGTCCGCCACTTTACAGACAGCTTTCATCCTCAGCCAATGTGTTTCGTCTCTATTTCTTGGCAGGCTAGCCGACTCTCCTAGGGGAGGCAGAAAGCTGGTCCTGCTGATAGGTATGGCGGGCTCGTGTAAGTAGGAAATCGAGCAACTGCCAAATGTCGGAGGAGCCCACGTGCTGATCCGTTTCTCTATAGTTGCAAGCTGCGTCGCTTTCGGGTTCATTCGTCACTTTTACCAGGCGTTGATTTTATACACCCTCGAGGGGGCGTTCAACGGCAATGTCGCGACGGTCCGGACCATGGTGTCCGAAGTCGTGCAAGAGAAACGGCAAGTCTCTCTTTTTATCCAGAGAACACCGACTTTGAATTTCTTTGCTAACGCCGCTTTTTTTTTTTGTACAGTTTTCAAGCAAGAGCATTTGTTTTACTGCCTATCGCTTTCAATGTGGCTGTTTTGGTGAGTCCGTTGATGGCCGGTCAACTGGCCGATCTCAGAGGGAGATACCCCGACAGGTTCCGCGATTCCCTATTTCTGGAGAAGTTTCCGTATGCTCCACCAGCCTTAGCAAATGGAATCATATTGTTCACTGCATCTTTGGTGGTGTTTTTCTTCCTGGAAGAGGTATGTTGAATACATCGATCCAAGAATCATTGCTCATTATTGTTGCGAAACTGACTTTATCATCTGGCTCAAGACCTCGAAAGTTGTAGAGAGCCGTTACGACCCGGGATTGGCGGCAGCTCAAAAGGTGAAGAGCTTTCTATGCCTTGGTCGCTCGAGTAGCCCAAGATATGAGCCAGTCAACAATGGAAACAGCAGCTCGGTACAAGTGGTTGAAGAAGTACCTCTCATGACTGAAAACGACGCAGAACCCGACACTGAACTCTCCTCGCCACAGCTATCCAAGAAAATCAGCGAGACACAAACAAAACAAAAACACACCAAGATACTTCCCCTAAGGAGAATCATAACGCGAAATCTTTGCTTTGTGCTCATGGCCGTCGCGGTCCACGATGGCCACATATCAGTCTACAACGCCTTGTGGCCCAATTTCCTCAGCGACCCAGTCATCGACGACGCGCACGCTCAGATACCAGCCCAAAAGCGTCATCTACCCTCCGATTCTCCGGAGGTGCCGGGATGGCGCCTGCAGATATCGCCTGGTCTCTCGCGCTGTTGGGGGTCATGGGGCTGCCGGTGCAACTGCTCGCGTATCCGCGAGTGACACAGCGCCTCGGTACTCTGCGGACCTGGCGTCTATTCTTACGTTTTTCCCCATTGTATACGCCATAGTTCCGTACATTGCTGTGATGCCTTCCAGTACACCTCCGCCAGCTGGAAAGCACGGCTTCGCTGTGTGGGCACTAATTGTGCTCTCTCAGGCCCTCCTGGTGGGGTGCTCAACGTTCACCGCCCCATCGCAACTCATACTCACCAACCTGTGAGTGCTCACAAGACAGCTCCCCACGATGTTTCCTTGGAGTTCTGACAGTAGCTGACTCGAGCCCTTAGTGCCTCCCCTCATCCTTCAGCCTTAGCTCGCACCAATAGCATCTCATACTTGATCACAGCTGTGGTTCGTGCTGTTTCGTCTGCAGCTTCGGCGTGGGTGTACAGCTATGGCTCATCCCACGGCCTTACCGGATTGGCCTGGTGGCTCGCTGGAGCTGCGTCGGTATGCGGCTTCTTCCTGAGTTTGGTTTGTAAAGAAGGCAATGGTCATGAAATCTGGCTCTCTGGAGATGAGGAAACGTGAGCTATTACAGCATAGAGCCAAGGAATCTTGATGTGAAGATGACGTAAGGACAATTTTGCTAGACTTGCTACGTATCAGCAAGCTAGAATAGATGTAGTGGTTGCACCTCAATATCGAACATGGAGACTTGAGCTTTTCCAATATGTATTTTGACAATTGCATCGAGTTTTGACTAGATTTACAGTGGGAGGACACTACCCAGGAATAGTTTCTGAAATCCTGAGTCTCGGCAAGTTCCTTCCGTCCAGTCCACGTGAGCAAACCCAGCTTCGAGGAAAGCCTGCTCCCACTCCGACACAGACGCCAGAGCATGACTCCTCCTGTCATCGAAGCGCCACCAACCTTCGAAGAAACCGAAGATGAAGTCTGCCCAACAACTGTGCTCCAGAATTTCCAGCATGAGCACCGTTCCTCCATCGGGGCGGAGGAACTGGCGTATATTCCGAAGAGACTGTACGATATCTGCCGTGGCATGGACAGCGTTGACAATGATCACCAGGTCTTGCGTTCCGGCAAGGTTGGATGGCGGCGGGTTCTCGATGTCGTGCGTGGAGAAGGTCATGAAGCCATATCTGCTGCCAAAACGCTTCTCGGCCTGGGATACTAAAGCACCGGAAATATCCGTAAACAAGTACTCGACCCTGCCTTCGGGGACGTGGCTCTTGAGTAGAGGCGCTAACCATTTCGTGGTCCCGCCGGTCCCAGCTCCGAGTTCAAGTACGCGCAGCCGGTTGGGGCGTAGGGCATCGACAGTTTTTTGGTGTAAAAGGCATTCGAGAAAGTGCCCCAATAAGCGGTGGAAGGCTCTGCTCGTGCAGTCACCCCCATAAACTTCCTCGGCGAGTTTCTTGCCTTCGGGCGTGCCGAAGACGACTCGGACGCCGTCCGTCCGGCCGCTCCATATCTCTGCGAGGTGATTTCCCGTATGCTGGATGAGACAGGTTAGGCCTTCAAAGCCAGGATGCTGTTCGACCAATTGCCGTGACAGGTCGGCGCTTGACATTGACGGAATAGGGGTTGTCGTTCGCCAAAGTTCGTCGGGACCATTGCACTTGGCCCACCCGGCCCGATGGAGCAACATGCAGCAGTGTAAAAACTGATTACGGGCACTGGCTACGACACGAACCGGCCGTAAGCGTTGCCCTGCCTTCGCACGCCGAAGATCACATCGGAGCTTGCGAAGCGCTTCGACGATGAGTATACAACAAAGCTCCTCTTGTTGAGGGTGTAGGCATTCCAGATATCCGGCAAAGCCAGCTCCGGCAACAATGTGGTCAGTATTGTACTTCGTCTCCGAAAAGGCTGCTTGTACCGCAGCAGGGTTGATTGACTGCGCGACTCCGTCATGATGGTGGTAGCATCATTGTCCATCTCCAGGAATCTTGCGCCAGAAATGGACGAGGAGAAAAGGGGAACAGAGTTTCAGCACTCGATCAGCACCAAAGCCGTCGCATTGAGCTGAGTGGTGTTGTTGATGTTGTTGGTGAGAGACACTGAATGGCTTCAAGTGGAATCCGGTGAATGCAAGCAGAACCTTTTCACCGATGATCCTGAATAAGAACTAGGTGTTATCACTAACTTCAAGGTTTGGTCGGTCCGTTGTATGGTAACCCGGGCGAAGTTTGACTGATTGTTACCTACATTGTATAAACAAGCTTTCCGGCGCTTACTTTTCCCCTTTTATATGCTGCATGCCAAGCAGCACCCCTTCCAACCCTTCACCACCCATATTCACAATCTGTGGGGGAGGCTTGATTTTTCTTTCGCAGATAAGTCTCTCGCTGATGGCCCAAAACTCCAGCCAAAATTTGTAGTCTTCTGGGCGTGGTTCAATGACAGTCTCCTTGTGAAACTTTTCGCCGAAGATTGTGTAACCAATTGTCGTTGTGCAGTGTATACCGGGGTTTACTTTCTTCAAAATCGACCCATTCAGGAAAAGCAGACTGCTATAGTGCCCACCCTCGGATCGTGACATTGCTGCAGCGCAGATTCGAGCGGACTGTACCGTTGCAATGCAGTCCCAGGCGTGGACCAGACCGTCGCCAACGAATGCGCGTATTTCGTCCACGCATGTTTCGGAGCGATAGTCGACGCAGTGGTCCGCACCTAGAGACTTGAGGAATGCGAAGTTGTGTGGCGAGCACGTGGTGACAATTTTGCAGTTGGACAGCTTGGCAAATTGAATACCCATGATACCGGAAGCTGTACTGCCTCCGTATATGAAAAGTGTAATAGGGGCTGATGCTGGAGATGTTGGCAGAGGTAGGGCGAGGTCTTGATAGAGACCTTGGCACTGAAATCACCTTCGTCAGGTCTGCCATGTATTCAAACGTAGTAGACTCGGGGCCCGCCACATCAAAGAAAGATCAGGGAACAGCTTACGACAGGCACCAATCCCGAGGAAAGAGCTGCTGCCTCAACATAACTCATGTGCTCTGGGATTCTCATTTGGAACTCGGATCGTACGACAGCAAGTTCAGCAAAGGTACCGTTTTCCTTGGCCAGGGCGTTGCTGCATACGCATTAGCCGCTACTCAGATAGGCTGGCTCAATGAGATGAAAGCGCGTATCGACCAGAGAGACTTACGAGGCATGGCAAAGTCCGAACACCCGATCTCCTACCCGGAAGTCTTGACCAACATGCCGGCTAACATCAACGACATCTCCAGCGTACTCAAAACCCATGCGTACCCCCGTCGGGTCACCCACTAACATGTAGTCAGCGTGCTTCCAGTCAGATGGCTGAACCGCAACGGCTTTTGGTCGAACTAGAAGGTGGCCATCCCGTAGCTTGGGTACCGTTTGCTCCGTGATGACAGCCTTTCCCCTACTCTCAATGTGTATAGCTTTCATTGGCCCCTGAGACATGGAATAGTAACCCACAGTCAAGGTGTGCTGCACCGAAAAGTGAATGAGTGGTAGGTGGAGAAATCCAGCCGGGCGATCACTGAAGCTCATGCTAGTCAAGCAGCTCGGGGGGAAGCGCTTCCCTTGTCGCTGCGTGCAATTCCTCGTGGCGGATGGTTCGGCTTACCAAGGGTACCCTGCTTGTCGATTTAGGCTCACTCGAATAAGCTCAACCGATGCCGCCCGAATGCCCTCCCGATTGGCAGGGATGACCATTCCATCCCCGTTGTGTAAGATGCATCAACTGTGACCAAGGACATGGATGGACAGGACTACACGCCGCAACATCGTTTACAAGATTCAACTGCAAGGCCTCGAAACGAACTTGTCAGAGTTTCCGGTCGACTACAGTATCTCGCGAACTATCCGAAAGCGGACATAGCAAGCGAACTCCGAAATTCAAAGGGTAGTATACACTGGCGCAGGAATAGGAGACGCATTATCTAGTAATGATACGACTCACACGGTAAACAACAACCACAATACAAAGATCGGTACCGGCTCAAGGGACTTTACTTTTGGAAAGACAACAACTTACAACTGACTTGCGAAAACGCTATTCACATTCACCAGACAATATGACTCGAAACCTGGACTGTGGTATGTCGAAACAAGCTCCGAGCTGCACAAACATGAAATTAGCTAAACCCCAGCCAGAGCAAAGGTGCAACGGGAATAAAACATGGCAGTCGGATCCGATCGCCATAGTAGGTATGGCGGTGCGGCTTCCCGGAGGTGTCCGTAACACCTCTGACTTCTGGGATATGTTGGTCAACAAGAAAAGCGGTTTGACAAAAATCCCCAAGGACCGCTGGGACAATGATGGCTTCTACAGTGATGTCCCGAAATGGGGCACAATACAGAACCGGGAATGCTACTTGCTGAGTGATGTGGACCTGAAGAAGTTCGACACGTCCTTCTTCACTTGCGGCCAGCAAGAAGCTGAAAGAATGGACCCCATGCAGCGGCAACTCCTTGAGATCACACGAGAGTGCCTCGACAGTGCTGGTGAGACGGCAACATCTACCATGGAAAAACGGGTTGGCTGTTACGTTGGAACCTTCTCATCAGACTGGCAGGACGACCAGTCCATGGACCCACACGCATCAGGCGTCTATCGCGGCTCTGGCTATCTGGACTTTTTTCAGGCTAATCGCATCTCATATGAGTACAACTGGACTGGGCCTAGGTGAGTGAGCCCTTCTGTTACAAGAGGAAAGTAGGAAAGAAGCATTGAGCACCTTACTGACTTAGGGCAACATCAGCATGCTCATCAAAACCGGATGCTCTTCTTCCATGGTGGCACTTCATCTTGCTGCCGAAGCTGTGCAGTCCGGGGCATGCACCTCAGCGATGGCGCTTGGATGTAACCTCATTACTTCAGTCCTTACCTCTGTGATTTT
>JAIMZG010001744.1:0-30432 GCA_020466075.1 Colletotrichum coccodes
TCTTTGACTCGACTGGCGAGGTGTGACTGGGGCTGATTGAAAAGTTCAAATACACTGTGAACCCTGTTCAACGGTGTGGCGTGTCTCTGAATCAACGTTGTGGTGTGTTGGAGTGAGACCAAGTGTCGTGTGTGTGTGTGTGTGTGTGTGTGTGTGTGTGTGTGTGTGTGTGTGTGTGTTGTGTGAATAAGGAATGACTGAGACGGGAAGAGAAGCGTCTTGTAAGGAGTGACGATGCTATTCGAATCCGGCAGGTCGGAGTTGTGCATCAACACTTGGTCGTGGGGAAAGGAAACAGAGAAGGGACCGATGAGAGGTTGGTTAAGGCAGGTGTGCGAAGGCGACGCTAATATATCAACCAAAGGGAACGAGGAAGTTGGAAGGAAGCGCATCTCTGGGAACAAGGTTAATGGAGGATGGAGAGGGTGGGATCCTATCTGGTGGACTTTGGCCCTGGTGGGGGCAGAAAAGCAGCAGCAAAAGGGCAGGAGCGGGCAGGAACCGATAGGGGGGCCATGTCGCTCCTTCCCTTGGACCTCGGGGGGAATTGACTCTTGACGCATGGCTATGGATATCCACACGCCTCTTTCCGTCCGCCTTCCTTCTTTGCTTCTCAGTGAGTGAATTGGACGTGTGGGTTGCTGTGTCGGGAATGGGAGTGCAGGGCAGAAGAAAGTCGTTGGATAATTGGACGAACTGAGGAAACGCAGCAGAGCCGACCAATCCGACGATGGTCTTCATGAAACACTGGCTTGGCCGCCATGGGGGTTGTACCTTGCAGCTATTGGCAGGGGGCTGTTAACCTCATTCAATCTCACCTCGACCTCGGGCTCGGCAGCGGGGTACATTTCATCCCTCTTCTTTTTCTACTGCTCCCTTCGTACCGGTTTTGCTCTGCTGCAGGTTCACCGCAGCGGCTGCAGACTGCCTGCCTCTTCGCCCAATGCGAGCCCACTGCTAACGCCAAAAGCCAAGGCAGCCCGTTTCGCTCTCTTCACTGAGGCTTGGGGGAGACAGCCAACCACCGTCTGGCACGCAAAGCTGGGCTTTCTGGGCGTTCTGGGCTCTAATCTTCAGCCAAATTTGACGTCCAAGGGCACCCACGGCGCCACCTGGCGTTCAGGTCCTACCACAGCAACGACACGAAGACACGGCCGGATCAAGCCAGAAAATGATAGAGCCAGGCAGGCCGAGATAGCAGATCAGCAGATCAACATGAAGAACGGTCCACGTCCCCAGGTTTGCCGGCTAGTGGTCAGTGCTGGCTGGGTGCACACTGATCAGGTGACGGCCTCCGCGTACGTGCTTGTGGCTGGGAATTGGTTTGGTTCCCCAGGAAATTCTCTGCTATTCTTCATGTCTGCACAAAGGAGCTGAACAACCCTGTAATTGTACAGATCGATCGATGGCCACATTCACCAATTTGGTCGCCTTGGCTTGTTAAAATCGTTTTCAGGTCGTCCAAGAAGTGCAACACGCCAAACCCCCGGCGCCAGAGACCAAGGGCCACGGCCTGTGGGGGTGCCATCGCAGTGCCCTCGAGCCCTTCAATTCACCGTCAGGGGTCAGCGCCCTCGCCTAATTTCGGGGATTTGGGGGTGGCAGTGGCAGCGCCGACGTGCTGACTGACCGTTGACAGAACCAAGCTTACCATGGTGTGCGGCCGGCTCAATCCCCAAGGTGTGTCCCCATCCCGAGCCCGGTGGGAGTGAGAGGGCGCTCGCTCACCGTGGTTCGTCCCAACCGCGGATGACATCTCGAATGCTCCCGTCATCCCAATCATCACGCTTGTTCGATATGGATGACCCATTTCATCCGATGGTTAATCACGCAGCGTACTTGCAGCCTACAGGCAACATCCCTACACCTCCGTACCGTTCCAGCCCATGTCCGACGCCGCGGAAGAACGGGTTTTCCCTTCGTCGTCCAACTTCGATGTTGTTTTACTTTTTTACACTTCCGCCCGTCCCAGCTTCCGGCAGCTGCCAGGGAAAAGATGATCGCTTCGCTCCGTCTCATCAATCCGCAGTGTGTCCCGGCTCTGTTGATCCGTTCTAGATCCGCTCTGTTACAGATGACCCCATGGCCGACTGAGTCGCGACCCGGCCTCGGTGGTCGGCAAAAATGGCAACCGGCCAGGACAACGCAACCTGCAGAGCAAAAAAGGAGATTCCCAAAGGAGGGGGAAACCAAAGTGAAAGCACAGGAAAACCACTCATGTTCCCCTCCACTTGCAAGGCGTTGTGCCACATGGCGGTTGGTCGGCATTGGTTCTTTCGACGACCACATTGACGTCGTTGATCCGCAGGCCCAGTCGTTGGACTCGGTGCAATATGCTGTAGCAAGGCAGAAAGAGGGTCGGGCTGGCCAAATCTTTTACGACCCAGCCGCAAGCTTATCGGAAGAAGACGAGGCCGATCGACAGGGGACAACAAGCAAGTCGAAGCGGCCTGGATTAAAGATGGAGGGTTGATGGCCGAAAGTCAGAGAGGCCCACGACTTTGGTGTTCGCTGTTCCTGCATTAGCGAAACCGCCTACCCGTGAGCCTTCGATTCGCCCTTCGGAGTTTCATCTGCAGTTGTGCACCCTATTCTTGCCGTGGCGGCCCCTCATTCGACGACATCGCAGTCGCCGGGGCTTCCCTTCCTATCCGTCTGCAGGCGTCGGTCGCAAGCGGCAAGGCGGGTCAGGGCGTACCACGTTAGATATGCCGGTACATCACCAAATCATCCCTCGGATGTCGACGAGTCAATTATTGATACCGGGGCTCATCTCACATGCATCCCACGGAACATCACCAGGTTGGCCTCCCAAGCTTCCTGGCTCTGCCTGAGCCAGTGGAACACCCCTCCAGAATCTCATCTCTCCCGGAGGCACATTGCACGGCTTTTATGCGGTGTAAACTCTAACAACACGTGGGGGAAAACGGGAAAAAAGATCTTCGCCTCCTCGAAGTCTCTCACACAAACACTGGGCCCCGCCACGTGGAAAATGCCAAAAGGCTTTCCTTTTCCCTCCCGTCCGATTGGCGTCGAGAACCCGTTTTTATCTTTGTTTTCATTGCCCGCTACACGTGCCCGGCTGGGAATGGAACCACGTCGTACCGGAAAATCACTCTTGAAAAGCGGACTGGCGAAGATGCTGAGAGAAGTATCTTGTCCAGACCTGCATATGGGAGCCCGTTCCCCTCCACGACTCGATCTCGGGCAAGTGCCGCCGACCGCATGTGACTCACGAATCGGTCTGGAAACCCTTTGTCAGAGGTCCGGAAAACTCCTCTTGAGCGGTTTTCAATCCCAAGTGATTGCCACAGCGGAGTTGCGATGGAGTCGTGGATTCGGGAACGGCGGTCAGGGATAATGAGTCGGAGGCCATGACTTTGAATTCAAGAGTGAACTCCCCAGACTATCTGCCAACTCCGATGACTTCACGTGGCACCTGTTAATATATCACTCGGTGCAGCTTACAAAGTACAGCTTTGTTGATGGCATCGATGAAACTCCGAAAGGGGTCCAGGGCCTCTAGCAGCCACGATAGTAACTCCAAACGTGCAAGGAATGACAGCAGGTGCGACGGCTTCCTTTTACGATTTCTTCCATCTCACTTCTACTCGGATACCTTGGTCTTTTTCCCCCGACGGGCCCTGGCACGCTGAGCATTCCGCTCCGGCTGCCCCTCTTCGTCATCAACTAACTCATCCTCATCATCCTCGGCCGCCGCAGTCCTGGCCCTGGCCTTCCTCTTCCCCGTAGACTTGACCGCCGCTGGCGCTGGCGTAGGCGCAGGCGCGTCCTCCTGCTCCGCTCCAGCCGGCTGCTCGCCGTTTGCATTCGCCCTCAATCTACTAACCGCGTTCGCCATCCTCTTGCTCGTAGTGCCCTTCTGCCTCGGCGCAAACGCGTCCTTGGCACCAACACCCACAGTTCCTTCAAAGTACCTCGTGATGTTCGCCTGCGTGCCCTCCATGTCGCGCTTGTTCATGTCCCGGATGACGGGGACGAGCACCTCGTCGGTTCGCTCCTTGCTCCACCCGATCGTCGACATCAGGAACTGCCTCAGGCCCTCAAGGTCCGGCACGCCCCACTGGAAGTGCTCGGGGCTGCTGTCGACCTCCGGGCGGAGGTAGGCGTCCGTGACGGCCGGGTTGGGGAATCCTGTCGGCAGAAAGAGCTTTGTGGCCTGCGACTTGCGGAACTTGCGACGGAACGGCGACCCCACGTCCGCCTCCTTGGGGCGATTGTTCATCTGCACGTCCTGCCACCACTCTTTGAACCTGTCGAGGCCTTCCTTACCGGGGAACTCGGAGAGGATCTCCACGGCCGTCACGGGACCAACACCGGGCAGACCTTCGGTGTAATCCGACCCCAGAAGCTGGGCGATGGCGATGAGCTGCTCACGTGACAGTGAGAGCTCCTTTTCGAGGTCCGAGCCGAGGTAGCATTCGACAAACTTGTTGCTGTTGAACATATTCTTGTAGATGCGCGTGCCGCCAAAGAGGAAGCAATCGGAGTCATCAGTGACAATACCGTCCACCAGACCCAGACGCACGAGCTCCGCGCACTGCGCCTCTGCCTCCATTGGTGCCGTAATGTAGGGGATACCGAAGAGACGGAGCAGAGCCTGGCATTCGGTGACCATGACCTGCGTAACCTCGTCGGCGTCTCTGCGATCCTTCTTCTGCTGCGTGCGGAGTGCCTTGAGCTCCCTCTCGTAGGCCTCTTTGTTCTCAATCTCCGACTTGTTGTTCAGCTCGCTGGCAAAGCGGGCATGCTCCTCTGCCTCCTGCGCCAGGTTGGCAAACAGCTCCTCGTCCTCTGGGTCGCTGAACTCGTCGTCGCTCTCGGCGAAGACGGCGTCCTCGGCGCCCTGTACGGGTTTGCCAGTCGTGTTAGGGTCGTCCAGCTGGGGCCCGTCCATGAGTTCTTCAAATGTGAGCTCGTGTGCTTCCTCGGCGGGTTTTGGCTGTTCTACGTCGACTGTAACGTCTTCCATGACTAGGTCAAGAGACACAGGGTTCTCTTGCTCCGCATCGACTACGACGTTCTCCATTGCTGGTTCTGGGGAATCGAGAAATTCTGTGACAGTGATCTCCATATCCTCATCGGCATCCCCAGGCCGTACGTCTTCAAATCCAGGCTCTGGCGAAGGCGACGGCTTCTGAGATGCAGTATCTGCGTTTTCTGAGAAGCTAGTCACTGGCTCTTTCTCCTTGGACGGCTCAGCCCAAGAGGGTGCGCCGATATCAGTCGATGCGGCATTGTTAGCAAAGGCAATTACCTCTTGAGTAACAGCCTGCTTCGGAGACGGAGGCCTGTCAAGAATCTCAACATCGCTGCCCTCGTCATCGGACGACTGAATTTCGATGAGCTGGTTCTGCCTCTGGCGTTCAAACCTCCTTTCTTCATCTTGTGCCGCCTCCCTGTCCTCTGTGTTGATGTCGCTCTCCACTTGTCGCTGCTGTTTTATTGATTCTCGGATGTCCGTGTTGTCCACCATCCACGGAGGCAGTGGCTTGGGGCCGTCTTCTTTCAGCCCTCTCTCGAATCCGCCTTCATCGTCGTTGTCGGCGATCGGCTCCTCTGCAGTAGTCTCCACTAGGAACCCGCCAGCAAAGTCGGCGTTGTCTTCGTTCTGCGTCGGCTTTTGTACGTTTTGCGCTGCTTGCTTTGTTGGCGCTGCATCTTCAGACTTCTTTGATTGTGCTTTTATCGAGAAAAGAGAAGGTCCCCATGCGAGTTTAGGGAATGGCAACGGGCCATCGAACGGATTCTTAATGTTGAGCACTGCCGGTTTCGGCTGAGCCCTTCTATTCTGTCGTGACGCCTTGAGAGCTGCCTGCAAGTCCATTTCACCATCGCTACTGCTGGCGCTGTTGGCGCGTCTCTTCGGTACGGCGGCAGTAGACCTGTTGTTGACGATGTGAGCCACCATGCGGCCATTACGGGCAGCGATCGGCTTAGGTGCTTCGACGGCTTTTTGCTCCCATGTCGGGGCCTCCGTTTCCACGTCTTCAAACTGGTCGTCTTCTTCAGAGTTCTCCGCGCCCTTGCCATGCTGATTCTGCAACGACATGGCGATAGCACGATTGATGTCTTCATCCTCTTCGGGATGCATTGTCTCTTCGCGTTGTACATCAGCCCTATTTCCATCCCGTCTTTCGGGCGCATCGCCGCCAACAAAAAGAGTTTCTTCCTCCTCTTGAAACAAGTCGTCTACTTCGCCTTCTCCTTGATTGCCGTTCAGCTGTTGCCTCTGGAGAGCCGCTAGCCGAAATGCCTGCACGGCCGCGCTGGATGTCATCTTCGGCAGTCGGTTGAGGCCCTCGACTGGAACATCTTCGAAGTCGTCTTCGTCAGATTCCTCGACCTTGTCCTTCTTCTGAAATTGAAAGTCTAGGGCATCGACATCGATGGGCTTGTGGGCCTCGCCCAAGTCTTTTTCCTTGCTCACGACACCAAGTGCCCAGCCGCCCTCCGCACCATCATTCTTCACTAAAATGTACTCCCTGTCCTTTTCACCGGCGATCCTTCCACCAGCCGTCAAGGTGAGATCAAGGCCGGTCATTCCAGCTTCTTTCATGAGGCGCTGGGTCAAGTTGTTTCGTTCGCGGACTCTTTCAATCTGAAACCTCGAAAACGCCATGCGGTCTGGAAACATATCGTCTAGTTGCTCTTTGCTCAGTCCCATTCTGAGACGACTCCGCAACCTGGCTGCGTTTAAGATGTTATACCTATCTGCCGCAGGCAGACTTTGGAAGAACTCGCCATCAAAGTCGATCTTGCTGAAATCGTAGAGGTTGATGTCTTCTCCGTTGTGGAATTGCCGCGCGTATTCTTCCAATTCTTCGATGCTCATGATCCTGGGGTCGTCCGCCTTGGCCATTGACGCAATGTCGCCGTCAAGCTCAGGCAAGTGATACGCATCCTGCTTGAAGAACTTCCTCGTCCGTTGTCGCTCCTGCTGCGACATACCGACCTCCTCAACGTACACAATCTCATCTGCGTCTGGTAGCTCCTCCTGTGGCTCCTCTCTTTCTCTTTGTATACCCCTGTCCGCGTCACGCTTCCTCCTCTCCTCCTCTTCCTCCGCGATCCGCTGCATCTGCACAGCCAGCAGCTTCCCAGCAGTGCGGACGGCATCCTCCCTACGACCCTCGCGGCGCTGCTTGCGACCCTGGATCGTCTGGCGCTTGAGAGTCGGGGCGCCGCCGTCGAAGACGAAAACGGGCTTTATGCCGAACCAGAGGAGTTTGCAGATGCGGCGGAAGAAGCCGACGACGTGAGAGTTACGCAGCGCGTTGCCCTCCTTGTCACGCACGGCTTTGAGGAATTGGTATATCCAGATGGAGGCGTCGACGGCGAGGCGTTTTCGGTTGAGGGTCGCGAGGTTCGTCGGGCGCGCACACGGCTGCACGACCGTCCAGAGGCCGTTCACACCCATAGCGGCGATGTGATGGCAGAGGCGCCGGCTCCGGCAGTCTCGGACCGTGATTCACGGAGGGATCGGCTGGGCGGGGTGGTGGTTGCTACGAGAAGCGCTCTTCTCATTTGTCAAGTATAAATCGCATGGTCGAGAGTAGGCACGATGTCCTGGTCTGCTCCAAACGCCCGGAGCTAGAGGGTATTGTCATAGAAGTCTGAGGAAGCAACAACTTTCGTGAAGATTGAAGACGACCGCAGCTGCCTGCAAGCCATTTGACATGGGAGCTCTGGTCCATGACGCGCCTGCCTCCACTAGAGGAGTTGTTATCGCTGCTTATCGATTGGGTTGGAAGAAACTGGCGGGGCACGAGCCTCTAGCGCAGACAATCACGTCGTGAAGCGCAATAGCGCAAACCCGCCCTGGAATGCGCCATCCTCTCCCACGACCCTCTTAACGACACCAGGAAAGCGATGCGCTTCATCGCTGCCAAGGAGTCGCCATGGATAAAGAGGAGGGGAGAGACTTTTTGACTTCTCTTCTCAACAAGAACCTGCGCATCCTAGCCACTGATGGCCGCATGTTTCTAGGCCAGTTCAAGTGCACAGATCCCGTACATATTCATCCTGTCCTTTTCTTCATGGCTGCTTTACTGATAATCGAACCCATGGCAGGACCAAAATGTCGTACTAGCACACGCTTATGAGTACCGCCAGCCCTCGGCGCAGCAGCGAGCTGAAGCAGCCCAAAAGGCCGTCGAAGGCACAGGCACCCTCGCGATGGACATGACATCCCGATACCTGGGCTTGGTGGTCGTCCCCGGCCAGTACATTGTCAAGATCGAAGTGGAAGAGTTTTCGAGTCAAATCAGGGGCCATAACCCATACGCAGACATTGTTGTTTAGGTTGCAGGTGTCTTTGGCTCTTGTAGCACATGTCTGGAAACTCCATAGGTCCCTGAACACGTTGTGACAGTTGGGGCTCAATATCATGTCCACGAGATATAACACCAATGGTGGCATAATGGATGGACATTAAAACTACGAAGAACACTGTTTTTACCGTAACGACCTTCCCATCCCAATTTATCTTTACAAGTCAACCTCGACAATATTACCGAGACACCAATCTCCAAACACCAGAACCAAGCGCTGCCCCTACTATTGTTGAACTTTGAATATTACTGCAGTTATGAGCTATGTGGTCAAGGTCGCTAAGGCTAACGAGGATGCGGGAAACATAAACCTAGAGTCAGTACATTGTGCTCATGCCACAATGCTCTCGTGTTGACGCCCTCTGGTTTCGCCGTTCAGGCCATCGTCCGTACCGGTGACGGAATGGTGAATGTCGTCCTCCTCTTCTTCCTCATCAGTGTACTCTGTCTCCTTGTTATGTGCTGGTGTCCAAGATGAGTCATCGTTCAACGGGACATCTTGCCCTGAGAGATCGTGACCTCCCTCAGCGCGCGCCCTGATGTTGTTCCTGCGGCGTGTGGACAGAGTACGCGCGCGAGTCGACAGCTTAGAAGAAACGGCGGCCTGGGAAGTCACCCAGTTGGTCAGAGCATCCTCACAATCCTGGATGATGGCCTTGCTAGCCTCATATCCATCGTAGGCGGCACGGGTCTCGCCAGGGGTGACAGGGGTGTCGTCAATCAGCTCGAGCAGATGCTTTCCATAACCGGCGATGATAGCAACCTTCTCACAGTGCTCTCTCAGGGCGTCGAACTGGTAGGTGTAGGCGGCCTTGATCTTTTCACGCGTAATGTTGGATAGCTGAGCTTCAGCAACCAGCGATTCGGCTTCAGCCCGGACCAGTTCCTGTTCGAGGACAACAATCTTAGGGGAGTTGGGCTCCTTGTACTTGAGCTGGGCAATCTGGTCGGTGATTTTCTGTTTGCCTGTAAACAGCGGGGTCAGCAAGGGATGATCTGTGAACATAGGCATAGTCGGGCTTACGGTCGCGGCTTGGTTGAACCGAAGCCTCAATGTTGCGAATACTCTTGATCGTCACACGGTATTGATCATATCGGTCGACGTATTGGTCCTCAAGTTCGCCGATCTCGTAAAGCAGAACGCCGAGCTTGTCGGTGACATCGGAAACGTCCTCGTCGCAAGCCTCGCCCCAGATGGAAAGTTGTTGCTATGCATTGAAGTTAGAGGGTGTATGCGAAAGAAGTAGCGACATTGAACAACTAACAGCAACCTCCATACGCTCCCTAGCGACTTGTTCGAGACTGCGCATCACATTCTTCTCCATCTTGACCAACTGGGACAGCTTCTTTGCGAGATCTGGCCCGAAGGCACCGGCAGATTTGTGTCGAAGAGCATGGCCTATGAGACTCGTTAGTCGATTGAATTTGACCGAACTGCACGTGGCAGAGGGAAGTCGAGGACGGCATGAGGAACAAGACGAAGGCAACTTACCAAAGCCACCACGGAACAAGCGGCCGGACTTGGTGGTGGAAGGGGGCGGGGGCGGGTTCTACAAGTAAAGTCAGCATCGCACTGTGGATCGTAGGGAGGAATACAGTATTGTTTCGCGGTGCATACCTGGAGTTGAGAGGCGGTGGGTGCCCTCGTCTGGCGCATGGAATATGTGCGATGCATGACGTTGATGTTTACGGCGACAGCGGCAGTAATGCAGCGACGGCGTGAATGCGCTCGTGGAAAGCGGCTGCTGAGGTATCGGAAATAATCAAGCTTCGATGCAGTGATGCGCTTGGAGGCAGGGTATCGTGGGGTGTGACAAGGGGTGTTGGTAGGAAGAGATCAAGTGATGGTCGGGACGAAGGGTCTGGGGTGTTTATATGTAGGCACTGGAAAGGGTCCAGTCGGTAGCCTGCGTGTGTGTCTGGGCAGGTGGATGTTGCGGAGGTGACGGGACTTTGATGAGATGAAGTGGGCTGGAAAACGACGGACAACGCAGCACAAGGGTGCTTGCGCAGCGGGAGGTGACGGCTGGCTTGGCTATGTGTCCCCCTCCAATGGTCCAGTGGCCTCCCTCCTCAGTGCCTGCTTCGCGCTGACGACGTCATCGGTGTTTTTAGCTCGCTTTTAGGCGTTGTTCGCAGCGTCACCTAGCTAGCCTGGTGCCTGCAGGAAACACGGTACGCGGATAGGTAGGTACAAGAGCGTCGCCCCACACCTAAGGTACTGGTTGTGTTGTTCCCAGCTAAGTCCATCGCGATATCGTTGTCAGAAGCTACAACCACCAAAGTTCTGGCGCTTGTCACTCACTCCCGGCCCTTTTCTGGTCGACCTTTAACTCAATTTAGCCTGCCGACCTGAGAGACCTTAACCCGAGTAATCCATGGATGTAGACAAGAAAATGAAGAGCATCGCACATCAAGACTAGCCATAGACTACTAGTCACCCGGATCTCCTCGCACAGCCATGATGA
Source organism: Colletotrichum coccodes (assembly GCA_020466075.1). Classification (NCBI taxonomy): domain Eukaryota; kingdom Fungi; phylum Ascomycota; class Sordariomycetes; order Glomerellales; family Glomerellaceae; genus Colletotrichum; species Colletotrichum coccodes. Next base: position 10,823 of record JAIMZG010001744.1, read on the forward strand.
TCGCCGTCCGGGATGGCGCGGTGTCTTCGAACCCTTTGCCCAATGTGGGTTCTTGAAACAAACGGCTAGGGAATCGAGAAACTCTTTGGGACCAATTTGGGATGAGGAAACACGGCAAACTTTTGATGCATGCTACAGATAAAAGGCCCCATCAACCAACCCATGTCTATCAGCTCCCTTTCCCAGACCATCTGCAGGTCCCGACAGGTACTCTCACGGAGCGAGCGGACTGGTCCATCTCAGCTTTTAACCTTTGGCTGTCATTTGGATTGATGATCATTAAGCCTCGGTGTCAGAAACGAGCATGTCTATTTTTCTGCCTCGCGACGCCCCAAGTCTTCTTCCTCAGATCTGGATTTCAACCGACACTGCACGACGGGGATGTCATGTCGCAGACGGCAGTGGTTTTCTCTTCAGAGCCCTCGGTGTCTTTGGGGCATTAGTCAAATCAAAACCGTCGTCGCCCAACGTTCGAGGAACTAGTGCCGCATGCCGTCCAGTTTGGCGCGACCTTGACCCAGGCATTCTAAGGCTTGGCTTGACTGCTGGGCCAAGTAAATGAGCGATGATTTCATAGACCATCTCGAAGTGCCAACCCTTTCCTTAGCGTAGGCCTTTCCTGCTGACCCGGCCTTTCGACCCCAACCACATGTGCCTTTGCGGCACCTTTGTCGGGTTAAACTTATCCGGTTGCCAGGAGCAGACTCTAGTCCAAGATCATGATAACGAGCTATGTCATGACTCAGCATTGCTTTCCCTTGCTTACTGGAATGCTTGCGTTACTCATTGCGGGAACTGAAATTTGCTCACTGTAAGGTAAAAAGAAGAAGTAAAGTAGAAATAGGACCCTTTTCTGCCTCCGACCTTACTTCGAGGCTGTCATCGTTTTAAAGTGAATAAACAATCAAGCACTCACCACTAATACGCAATTATGGACATAGCAATCTTCAATCCAGGAGGTAAACTCTGTACTGTCATGTGATGGGCTGTTCCGTTCAATTTACCACGTCTGGATTTGTTTTCCGAGGTGCACTCAGTGATACGAGATAAGAGAGTGTGATCGCGTGTTTATTTACCAGGAACTTGTGAAAAGTCTGCGACTTGCCAACTCCCAGGATCGAACTTTTGCAGGAAATGTCGACAGACGACGAAAATGCTGCAACTGTGGTCCGGAGGAAAATAATTATTCATCTCATGTCCAGCCGCAACTACACGCATCTATCATCGGTCGAGACCTGAGCGATGTTCCTGCAGATGACTGACGCATAGAGACGGTGCCCTTAGAAGGAAATTCAAAGTTGATATGCATGGTCACGCGGGTAAGGTATCCATTGACGCCCTCATTCGATGAGGTCCTAAGCACAGTTGCCACACAGCAACATTAGACCGGCGCTTTGAGGCAAGGTTGCCGTGGAACAAAAACTGACTAGGAACGAGAATGAGAATGCCCGGCAAAATGGACATGGCATAGAAACAATACGAAAGGCTCGTATGAAATTGTTGTTCAAAGGAATAGCAAGCAAACCAACTTCTTGCGACGTGTCCGTGAAGTAATTGGATCTCGATCAATCGCAACTCGCGGAAACAGAGTAGCCAGATGTCTGCACGGGCTTGTGCCGGATGCCTCAAGGTGCGATCCCTGCCCCCGCTCTCTTTTGGGTCTAGCGCCTTGCAATCTCTCCCTCCAGCTCTTTCCTTCCCTGAACGCGCTTAGCCTCGCAGTTCGCCAACGCGTCTCACAATATCTCATCTCTTCTCATCATCAACCTCATCCCAGCGAGGCGACTTTGGTGGCAACCCACGCCTATTTTCATCTCCAGCTGTCTCTTGGCCCTCAGTGTCTTTCGCGACGTTATCGCTCAATTACTCACTGCAGCCTGGCATGGTATTTCCTTAGCCAATGTTTACAGGCTTCGTTGACGCTGACCACGGGGACGAGGACATGGTGAGCGACCGTGTCTGAGTCTGTGTTTGCGCTTGCAAGTGAGGGGGACAAAGCAACTATTAGAGGCTGAAAAGGAGGCTTCTTCTGCTGCTTATTCCCTCGTGCCTCTCGCCCACTTACTTTTACCCGACATGTCTCCCTTCCGCGCTGGGACCGACCGGGACACTCTTACTCAAAGAGGTCCCTACAACAACTACGCCCTCTTTCTCCCCTTCCCCGACCGGGTCACTCCCGACGACGCTCAACCTGGGCCTCACTCTCACTCTCAAAAACAGTCTGGAAAGAAGATTGATGTCATAGACTTGACCATCAACTCGAGCCCTCTCGCGCGCCCTCAGGTACATCGCGGACCGGATGCCGACCGCGCGCCACTCGCCAGAACCAAGGTCGAAGGCAATCTGGATCACCCGGATTTTTCCTTAGGCTCCGCACATTGCCTTTCGGACCAAAGCGGCGGCTCAACCGCAGTTTCCAGCAATGCGGCCTCGATTCTGGACCCTTCGCCCCCGCCCGTTTCAATCCAACCCTCGGTCTCGTCAGTCGACCTCGACGACAGCTTTGATGTCGAGATGCCTCGACCCGCGCGGCCCGAAGGCTCTCTGAAGGTCCCTCAGCAGCTGACGCCGCCGTCATCTACGCGTCCATCGAGCCACCAGTCTTCCAAGAATGGCGCCATCTCCAAGAAGCAGACCCCCAAAAAGGACACCCCTGATGTCAGGCAGCTCATCACTTTGCTGAAAGACTACTCCGCCGATATTGGGAAATCCCATTCGCAACTGTGTCTCTACGCCCTCAAATCTACCAGATCCATTGAAACACGTGCTAAGACCGGCGTCGACTTCTTTGCCAACGTCAAAATTGTTCCAGTTGAAGAGCAAAAAGGGACAACCATGTCCGTTCGAACCAAGGTCAGTGTGACCAGTCTGTTTTGATCCGGACTCCTATGCTCTTATGAAATCTTAACACTAACCTTACCACAGCAACATTTCCGTGGGAGGAAGTCGGACCAAGGCAAAACCACGCATTACATGCCAATATGCGTCAAGTCCAACAAGCCTGCCGTGCCCAAGTATCGATTTCATCACACAGAAATCGCCAAAAATTTCTTGTCTCCCAACTCCTTGCTCAAGTTCGTGCCTGTTATTCGAGACCTTGCACTGGAGGAAGAGCGAAAGTACAACACCTGGCTAGGGGAGTTGGAGAGGATGGACGAAAGTTGTGGTTTCAAGACCCTGGGAAGTCGTGACCAACGCGTCGCTCGAACAATCAAAAAGGAGAGGACGGCCACCTTGTCGCTATTCCTGGACTCGTGGCTTAAAAAGCTCGCCATCGACAACTGCAACCGAACTACATTAATTCGCCACATGGCTAGCTCAAACTTGGACGACGCCATCACGCCACAGCAAAAAACGAGCCTTGTGAATTTGCACAGCGACGACAACATGGCCGCGACGCCAAGAGCCCTTAAAGCAGCGAAAGTGTTCACTGATGCTTTTGATCAGGTTTTCTACCACAGCAGTCCCCAGAACATGGGAATTCTGCTATCAGATGTCTTGAAGCTCGACAAATCAGTCGATGAAATCGTGGAATCGAAAAAGACAGCTAAGGTTGGCCAGGACGACAGCGACAAGGTGGATTCCCTGGAGCACTGGATTGAAACTCATACAGTAATGGGATGCTTGATATGTTACAGCAACTCGTGCGAGCATGGTGACTACAGTCTGGAGAACCACAAACGCAACTTTTCCATGGACTGCATCGGAATGTATGGACGTATGTTCTCGGCAAACCGGGTCGTGTCTTCCGCAGATCCAGTCGAGCATCTGGAACCTCCGCCGCCGTGCAATCGACGGTGTTACCAACTTCACAGCATTGGCAGCTCCGATGCACAGTTGAGGTCATGGACTGAAGACGAGACTTTTCTGCTACGCAGTCTCTTCTCCATTCTGGATCACAACAAAGTCCGGGTCAAGGCTCAATGCGCCACCGCGGAGATTCTGGATAGAGAATGTTGGGATGTGCATCGTCACCTGCAGTCCCTCGGCATCAAACTCCCGCCTATCACGACAATCGATCAGCCAAGGGCCAAGAATCTTGCTTGGTACGATCGCAAGAAGAAGATGCTCATTGGCGACTGGCAGGACCACACCAACTCTCACGACACCAAGGTACGCCCATCCAACGATCCGTGTCACCACGAAGGCCCCTGCACTGTCGAAAACGAGTGCCCTTGTGTTCTCAACGACATCCTCTGTGAGCGCTTCTGCCGTTGTACGGAGGATTGTTGCGCGTACAAGTTTACTGGCTGTGCCTGCCACGCCAGCGGCAAAACATGCTTGCAGAAGCAGAAAGAGGGCCGGCCTTGCATCTGCGTGCAGCTGAACCGCGAATGCGATCCTGACCTCTGCGGGACCTGCGGTGCCGCGGAACGCGCTGACCCTGCGAATCGACACGACGATGTGCTCTTCCAAACAGGCTGTCAAAACACTGCTATTCAACGAGGGGTCAGCAAAGCTGTTTTACTCGGCAAGAGCCAGCTGGAAGGCTGCGGTTACGGTCTGTTCACAGCGGAAGACATTGCTCAAGACGAGTTCGTCATTGAATATACGGGCGAGCTCATCGTTGCGGACGAAGGGGTCAGGAGAGAAGCAAGACGCGGCGAAGCATTCTCGATAGAAAAAAGCACGTCGTATGTGTTCAGTCTCTTGGACTACGAAGGCATCTGGGTCGACGCTGCTATATACGGCAACCTAAGTCGCTACATTAATCACGCTGTAGAAAATGCCAACGTTCAGCCGGGCATTCTCTACGTCAATGGCGAGTTTCGCATTCGATTTACTGCCACTCGCAATATCAAGGCTGGCGAAGAACTCTTCTTCAACTATGGCGAAAACTTCCCGAACCTTACTGAGAAAATGATAAAGGAGAAAGCCGGCGATGGAGAGGAAGCAGAAGAGGGGGCGGTGCCAGTGAAACGTGGGCGAGGCGGCCGTCGCCGGACAACAAACGGCGCCGATAAGCCAGCCACACAGAGGCTCACGAAGGCAAAGATTGCGAAAAGCGTCAATACAGGAGCTCGTAAGGAGGCGCCAAAGGTGGTGGTGGTAGATGACTATGAGGCTTTAGCTGACATCGACGCAATGCCTGCTCCGAATCGAAAGCGAAAACGAGCCGCAAGAAGCGACGATGAGGACGAGGAGTTTCATCCGTCTTTAGAATCCGAGGAGAATGTTGAGCTACAAGGTGCGGGAAAGCGGGTGTCTACATCTCGACGACGAGGCGGAATCCGCCGCGTGAGATCGATGGGTTCCATTGTGCCATCAGACTCAGAGTTGGAGAGCTCAACGAAGACGACACCCCACGGCAAACGTGGGCGAGGACCTTCTGGTTCTCAGATTGCCAGCGGCTCCCGGCCGCCTGCGAAGAGTACCGAAAATCGCGCGAGGCCAACAGATGGTACACCGCCCCTGAAGAAGCGTCGTGGTCGCCCGCCCAAGAACCCTCGTCCGCCTAGCCCAACTGTGGAAAAGCGACCAGAGGTAGAACACGTCGAAAATGAGATTCGCGCCAACCCAAACATTGTTCGAAACCCAGAAGCCAAGGGTGATACAATTTCGGTCGACCTGAATCAACCTCCCAGGTCTGCTCGTGGTCGAAAGCTTACTGCGGCTACCTTCAGCCAGTCGATGGAGATTGATGAAGATGAGCCCGAGATTAACTCAACTCCAACGCGTTCCAGGGACCGAAAAAAGATGGAGGTAAACACGATTACAGCTCGTGGAACATCGCGCACTGGGCGCACAGCCCGTCGTCCGCCCACCGAACCAGATGCTGCCATGGACTCAGAAGAGGAGCCTCTAACTCTGACCCCAGCGTCCAGACGCAAACGGATTCAGAAGCGAGTCCTAGGGCCCGTGGAAAACAATGACAGCGAGTCCAGTTATAAAGTGCAGGGCGCTGGCACAGACTCCGACGATGACGACGATGACGAACCTATTTCTTCTCTCAGTCGTTCTTCTAGGACAAAGAAACTGCCGGCTCGGTTCCGGTCGTCAGATGAGGAGTCCTGAGGATATTGAAACATGATGCTCTGGACTAGGCTACTGCAGCTGGCCTCGCTTATACTGGGCATAGGTTAACTGACCTTTGCCCCGCCAAGGCGATGTATGAAATGACGGATGGGGAGAGTGTTGTTGGGGAGGTAATTCGGGTTTTGTTCTTGCATTTACAAACGGCATCCAATTGGCGGGTTCACCAGAGTCTTCTTACAGGACTCAGTTGCGTGCGATATCGGCCACCTGGCTGGGTGTGTATATATATATTGATATATGTATACATACATTGGTGCATTCAGGAGTACGAAGTATAATGGCTCTCGCCGCGAATGGGCCTCATGGCAAAGTGCTTTATATGGACTAATCCATTAGCTTCCGAATGTACATACGTACGTGCATGCAGTAGTATCATCTATCCATGCCTTGGCAAGACGATGACCTGCTCATTTCTACAAGAATCATGGTTTCAATTCGAGCTGCAAATCATTTTCGAAAGTGGCATTGTTTTGCTGTAGACTCCGATACTCGTTTCTCGGCTTTGTTAGACGAGAGTCTAGACTGAGTGTTGGTTCCCGCCGGTTCCGGACTTGAGACCTGAAACCTTACAAAGCTCAACCGAGCGTTCTGGCTATAGTATCATGGATGAGCAATGCGGGCCAAACAGCGATTTCTTACCCTTAAGTGTGTGGACTTTTACGGCTCGAGGGTTAAAGAAGTGACCCAGAGATTTGACTTCTGGAGTGTTGAACCTTCGAACAAACGAACGAAACGGGACTCCTTTTGACTGCAGCGGAGAAGACAACACTTTACGTCTTTTTGATGTCTTACAGCTCCCTTTTCCCTGCTCTTCTTGATGCTTCATTCTCCACGTATGACTACACTATGACAATCGCTGGCTGATGTTTACCAATGCGATTCCAGAGGCTGCTGCGAAGGGTGCTTGCATTCCGCGTGCATGATGGCCACGGACATTTTCTTTTAATTGCATGTAAGTTTGGGAGATAGATAAATCGATAGGCTTGCCATCATCGGCTCTCCAACAATCACTGTTTGTTTTAGCAGAGACAAGAAACTGTTTCAGTCGTTGCTTACTTGCGGTCACCTTCTGTAGGTTGGCCTAGGCGGTGTGGTTGGACATTCGCCCTTTGCTACTTCGGGTGCTTGACCAATAGGAGCGCGAAAGGTAGGCATTTAAATCTTTTTGTTCTCTAAATGCATTTTGGTCGTTCAAAGGTTGTAGGCGATGATTCACGTCCTCGAGACAGAGGGTCGCAATTGTTGTTTACAGTGGCAACGCGGAAACTATTGATTTCCCCTACGTATTGCGTCGTGTCAAGTAAAGAATCCATGCCTTACAGATATTCGAATGTCAGTCTTTCTATGTAATTGAGTAAAAAGCCATGAGTAGTTTCTCAAGGCTCACAAGGTACAGAAGTCTAACGTAATAAGCTATAACACATCTTAAAGCCTGCTACGCTAGCTCTGGCAAAACTATGTCATGCTGCTTAGCTTCATTCCTACTACCACTCGCCCCTTGGATACCTTATCAAGTCAGGCGTCGCCATAAACATATTACACAACTTCCTTACCCCTTCTGTTCCTGACAAAAGAGGGAAACGCCCCGAGATCAATGAAAGATAGCGCTACAGATTTTAACCCGCTTTGTGTGACAAGACAAAGCCACATATTTCAAGTATTGCATTTAACTCGCCGCCCTCACCGTTTGATAAACTGAGCGGGTGTGGGAAGCCAGCCTCTCTTTATTGTCCAACAGTTAATAGCGTCCTTGTGTTCGATCTCTGCTTCCTCGAAGTCGGAAAATTAAATTAGAAACCTACCAATAGCTAAGAATTAGCACGCTAACACTAACAATTGTGATAGTTGCTCAAAACAAGAAAAGAAAGCACACATATGAGCTTGACGTTGCATACACGTTCCTTTTGAATATTCACAGCGCCCTCGACAAAATAGAGAAAGTCTCGTAATTCCTTGGAATGTTATCGAGGATATTTATATTTGAGCAGGGGGGGAGACAGCTCGATTTTTGTGCCAAAACAACGGCAAGTAAATTGCCCAGCGCGTTATGTGAACAGCACAATATCCCTCTGGTTGCCTAAGAATGACTCTCAGCTTATCATTGGTATAGGGGCGTCTTGGTAACGCGCTTAGGTTGTCCGTTTGATAAAGAAAGGGAGGCTGAAGCGTGGTGTCGAGTTGATTTATATAATTCGCATATAGTTAGACCCCAGTACAGACACGTCCAATCAGCTCAAGAAGTGCAGACCCAGAAACTCAACATCCACTGCGCAAAAAGCTCCGCAAGGAAAGCACGAGCAGAAACCCACACAACTCTCGATTGGAAAGCTTTGAATCGCGTCTCCTTGAGTCCTGTCTTTGGTAACGGCCGGGGTGTGAGGAACTCCTCCGAGATAACAGTTGCGAAGTCGGCAAGATGTAAGCACATGGCAAAACTTGGCGGATGCCTGAGCATAAAAGTCCCGGACATTCGACTTGACCGACTGCTTGATGTGCGGACTTTGAATGATGTTAATGCTAGTTGACTTGATTTTGATACCTCCAAGATAGGAGAACAAATACACGAGGGTCCCGAACGAGACCCAGACCATCCGCCCAAAAATACGCAATTCAAGTCACACCGACGCCCAATGCTCCAGACGCCGTAAACACAGTATGTACAATCCGCACATCAATATCATACAACCAATCGCCTTTACCTTCTTAGACTACCTCTTAAAGAAGCGCTTTTCAAACGTACGCAGCCCCATATATGAAACCGACGCAAAGCCGAAAGCGAGCTCGAAGCCAATATCGCCACCAAGCTTGCCACCGGCAAGTTTGCCGATGGGACCGGTGAACCACGTCTGCGACATGCCGAGAACGGCACCCATGACACCCATCAGGAAGGCCGTCATAGCCGCGAAACCGGGCGGCAGACGAGACGGCGTTTCGTAGTCCTCGATGTCGTAGCCGGTGATGCCGCGGCGGAAGACAACGTGGTCAGTGATGCTGATGCCCTCGTAAATGGCGAGCCAATAGGCGATGATGAGCATGAAATTCTCGAGCCAGGACTCGAAGCGATCGTAGCCAGGGATGCTGACGGCGATGTAGATTCCAGTGCCGACGAAGACCCATACGAAGCGCGGTACCCGCTCGGTCTTCTTGGAGAGCACCTGCAGCGAGAGGGAGACGGAGTAAATGTTGGGACAGTTGTTGGCGATGATGGAGAGGGCGAGGATGACGAGGCAGAACTGACCGAAGCCGCCGAGGCGGGGGACGAGAACGGCCGCGAGCAAACCGCCGATTCCGGAGTTCGCGTAGGCGTCGGAGTACGTCGGATCGGAGACGCTGGCGGTCATGACGGCGGCGCCCAGAAGCTCAGTGAAGCACAGCGTGAAGAAGAGGCCGGAGAAGGTGACGAGGAAAACCTTCAGGCGCGAAGTGGAAGCCGGGTAGTAGCATGTGTAGTCGGAAGCGTAGGAGGTCCAGCCTGTGGCGAAGCCGTAGACACTAGCAGAAAACGAGAGGACCGAGCCTGCTTCGGCGGGTCCTGAATTCAGGGGCAGCATGTTGTTGAAGTTCCCGGAGTGCGCGAAGACGCCGAGAACAATGAGGAAGATGATGGCGCAAGGGATCCAGGAGAAGCGTTCATAGGTGTGGACAATACGATAGCCGAAAGTGCAGATGATCAGTGTTGAAATGGCGATGACGAGGATACCAGCCCACCCAGGCATGTCGTTGTTAACGGCGTGGAACAGTTGAGCGCCGACGATGGTATTAACGGCTGACCAACCCAGGCATGCAAGAATGTTGAAGATCGCAACTGGCTCAGGATGTCAGTACTGCCGTGAGGAAATTGCATTGCATACATACTCAGCTTGACTGCGTAGAAACCGAACCAGTAGCGAGAGAGAACCATCTGTCGCAGTCCGAATTTGGGCCCAAAGGTCGAAAAGAAGCAGACGGGCATGACTCCCAGGAAGTTGATAAAGATGATGGTCAAAGCCGTGTCGACGTAGCCAAGGTTGAAGACCGGAATGGCCAGGACGCCGATGGCGAAAGACGAGACAACCATGTTGGCCGAACACCACTGTATATGGGTCAGGATGGTCCCTGGGAATGAGAGCAGCCATCGGCTGGACTTACCAACGTTCCAACGTTGGCAATGGCATCGTTGATTCGTTCATTTTCGGGGACCCTCTCGATGCCTCTTTGTTCTACACCCAACTTGCCTGCCAGCCTTTGTAGTTTCGCGTATGTGCTGGTGCCGGTTGCGAAATCCTCCTGATGAACGGCGCCATCATTGCCCATGAATCCCAGCTCGACGTCACTGGCCGACCTCTTCTCCCCGCCGTTCGAAGAGACGTCGCTCTTGGTCTCCAGTACAGCCATCTTTTGGTTCTGGGCACGCTCCCGTCTTGTCGGTCCTGAGGTTGGAATATGGTCACCGGCAGTTCATAGCTTTACTCGAAGGCTGATGAGGAAGCTGAGATGGATGAGTGGGCGTTCGAAGGCGGATATGCAAGAGACACGGGCAGATGCTCAAAGCACTGGCGACTGTGAGGAGATGAAAGATACACGACAGATGCCAGGGCACACAGTGGCGAGCCGGACAGTAATATTCATTGCGGAAAGTGGAGGAACCCTTATCAGGGCGCGACAGACGGCGGACCGCGGCTTCCTACCCAGATTTCTGGGCTCTCGAGATATAGCCTCAGTCGCGGGCATTTTCTGCAGAGCACAACCCAGCTTTCTGACGCGAAACTGGTGGGGGACGATGGAGCAGTCAAGATAAGAGCCGCGGCATTGAAGACCTTTGATGGCCCACCGACGCGTCGCTGACGGCGGGACTGGTGTGGTTCGGAAGTAGGCCGGCACTTGACAGCCGTTTAGGATAGGTTCGGCGAGGGAAACTGGAGCTCTGGAAGTGAGCTAGAAGAAGAACTGGGAGGCGAAACTCGGGTGTTCCGGACTGATCTATCCAATGGCGAACCCTGAAAGAAGGGGGTATCTGGATACTCTTTGGTCAAGATGGAGGCCGTCAGGCGACCAATGCGGATGCCACTGGGCAGATCTCGCAATTTGTGCTCGAGGCGACTTTTGCCTCGAATGACTGTCCAGTGCTCTGTTAGGAGACCGTATTTTGATCGGAAAGGGGGCAGATGCCCATGGACGCATTGCAACATTCTATCCTTGCTGACGGCATATCGGCAGAAAGGAGGTCGGTTGGGATTGGCCACACAACTATGCGACTGGGAAGTCGGTGAAGCCGCGACGCGGGGGACGGATTGGGAGACAGTGCCGTTACGCAGAGTCAAGATTCGAGCCGAGTGGTTGCTTATCTTCGCCGACGGACCTCCTTGATAAGAAAGAGAACTACACACGCAATTGGTTGTCAAGACGCAGGGTTTCCGCTATGGGGCCGCGTCTAGCTGCCGCAGAGCCGAGTGCATGTAGATTAACAGAGATTGGTGACGATTATCTTCCATGTTCTCATGTACGAAAGGCCGACCTGAGGACTCCAGATAGAGAGTACGGAGCATGGCCCAATGCCACGCGGATCCGGACTTGAAAGATACGCGCGCTCCGTCATATTTCACGATGGAGCAAGAGTCGGCGAGTGGCAGAGCAGGAAGCGTCTTCTTTGTCCACGGGTGCAATGGGAAACAGAGGCGATATTTGCTAGAGGGAAGAGCCGCCCGCGACCAAGGGCAGGGTTCGTACCCACAAAGCTTAGCATTCGTGGTGGTGCAAATCGGCCGGCCCGGGGGCGCCTTGGCAGGCCTTCCGCACCGGTCAAGCGCTCTCCTACTTCAGCGGCCTATTGACGGGACTTTGTTCACGGAGGCAAGGCCGACATTCTTAATTACATCAATAAAACCCGTCGTCCCGACAAGGCACCGGCTCCTGCATACTCATTCAAGCTGTTCCGAACATCCGGGCGGCGCTGGAAACATTCCAAGATCGTAATCGTCGCGTACGCAAATCATCCGGCAGTCTCAACCAGCCCGGGTTGAAAGTCCGCCATCCCCGTCGCCTCTGATTATCATGACCCTCCCATTGCTATCTGCACAACTGCAACCGCCCCCAAGAAGTCAGATGATGGACTATATACGTTTTTGTATCAACACCGGCAGCATTTCCAAGCGTTGAAGGATGCCGGGACCGCCCACTAAGTAAACACATCCTTTGACTAGGGGTTTGGCCTCGGTGTCGCATCTTGAAAGGAAACGCAGTCATCCTTTGTCAAGTCCTCCTCCTCAGACGTCACCTCGCATGTAGAACCGCGAAGTGACACGGCCAACGCAACCCCCACTCGGCGACCCTCTGTAAACAGAAAAACCCAGGTCACACCAAATCCGCCCCCCCAACCACAACCTGGCATGTCTTGCTGATAAACGGGACACGGCATGATCGCTGATCTTTAGCACTACAACAGCGGGAACGCGGCAGTCTCCTTGCTGGCATCAGACGGGGCACATCTGAGTACATGACTTGGGCGGGGGGAAGCCAAGTTGACTCCGGTCATGTCGATCACCGCAGACTGTTCTACAAGCTCATCTTCGTCTTGAAACCCCCATGGACGCAGGGAAGCAAGACCTCAATCTATCGTCCAATAGCACCGACTGGGCGCCCCCTTCGGCCTCTCATGGGACCAAAACATATGTGCGAGATCGTCCGAGCTCTGGCCGCTCGAAGCACCTCCTTTGCACCAACACGAATTACTGTTGGCTCGGCCGTGTGGCATTACTGCGTGGTGAATGCGGCCGTTCGAGGTCAAGCTGCTGCGTGGACCCGAGCGGACGCCAAAATTGCCGTTCCTAACACCGGATGAAAGGAAGCCAACAGCCTCTTGTTGACCATTGCGCGAGTTAGACGGCGCCGAGATCAAGGCTCGTTAGTAAAAACGAAGAAGACTCCTTGACCCTTTGTGCTCACCATCCCACGATCCATCCATCCCACAGCCAAGACGCAATCTTAAAAAGAGACCTCGGCAACAAGCCACAACTTCCCTTGATTTTCCATCGTCCGATACTCAACACAAGCAAGAAAGAAAGAAAGACAGGAAAAACATGGGCAACGTCTCACTGACGTTTGCTTCTGGATTGCTTTAGAGACCGGCGACTTGGATGCCATTGGCCGTCTTCCCTTCCACGCACTCTACCTGCGTCCGCCATCGACTTACGTCCTCGTCTCCCCTCAGCCACATTTTCTATTCGCGTCTCATCTTTCGCCGCCCCGACTGTGACTCCGCGCCTCATTCTTCGTCAGACTCTTCGTAGGACTCAGCTCCCCACCACAACCGTGCCAGAGCACCCCTGTCCTAGTCTCAGGCCCCTCAGCTCGGACTGCGTGCCGTTGGGCACAGACACAATGTTCCTAGCATTCTCGGTCCCTGCCGAAGGCTAGCCACTATCGAGAAAAGAGTTCGCGACAAACTGCCAGTTGTGTTTGCTTCCCTTCCCAGGGTCTCGGCCACAGCAAGCGGTCTCGCCGTCTACGTGGATCGGTGCCCGCAAGCCATCCACTTCCAGCTCACGCCCTACATCCCCATCGTCTTGGCCTGGCAGGTCTTGATCCATTATTCAACGCCTTGGCGAACACACCCTGGTCTTGTCTCTCCTCCGTAGGACGGAACACGCCGTGCCTCCTCTCGCAAGTGCGAAGCCGACGGCAACAACTGCCGCTACAACATTGACGATGGCACCATGTGTCCGACAGGGAAGGGCGAAGCTGTCGTGTCTCAGTAACGCATGCCAGATGTCGCGAAGCTGAGATTTCCAAGGGGCCTGGGTTTGGAGCACACAGTCCCCCCCCCCCCCCCCCCCATCCCTTTCGTTTATCATTGCTCTCCGGAGCCTGCCCTCGGAAGCCCCTCGCCTCCAACGGCCCATGACCCACGGCCCCCGGCCGCCCTGCTACGGGCGGGAGATGGGCGTTGACTAAGGTTCGAAGCAATAAGCTGCGAGGTGTGGCGCGGACCTGCGGCGAAACCCATGGCTCCCGTTGAACTTCCTATCGGAGCAAGGCTCGTGTACGGTCTGGTTTGTTTGCTCGTATTAAATAGCATTCCTCCACCCTGCTGGCACACACGTTCCCATCCACTGCATTCCATCAGTTGCCTGGTTCGTATCCGAGCTTCTAAAAGAAGTCTCTTGGCCCTTCATCCCTCTCCTCTCCTCTCGTTTCGAGTCCGTTTACGCTCTGTCTCTCACTGTCCTTAACTTCCTCGCAATCTTCAACAAAGCGATCGCCCATTCTCTCGCGCCCTGGTACAACTCGAGGTCGAACCACGTGGCCACGGAACAATTCCTGTCCCTCGAACACATGCGAAGCAAGCATGCAGCTGCCCACGATTCTCCCCATGGCCCTTGCCATCGCCTTCCTCGGCGCCTTTGTCCAGGCCAGGCCGCTCCCCTGTCCCGATGTGCGTCTTTTATCCCGCTCTGCCCACAACAGCCGATAAGATCTAACTTTTCTCGCAGGAGAAGCGCGACGATATTCTCAACGGCAAAGCCAGCCCCGAGATCTGCTGTTCGTATGGCATCTGCAAAGGCGACGTCGTCGTCATGAGCGGTTGAACGAGCCAACCCCAACTTGGAGGACCTTTGCGGTAGCGCTGGACGGCATATCACAAACAGCAACGAATACTACGCGCGGCAACGGCAACAGCAACAGCAACATCAAAGCGCCATCCAACCCGCAGTGTGGCCGTCATCTGGCGGCGCGCCCCTCTCACCACATGCAGACACACGCTGTCTCGCATCCATCATTCAATATGCATACATGGGCGTTCAAACGGGTCAGTCACTTGGACAGCAGCGAAACGGGCGCAATCGAGGGTGTGTTTGCTCCCACAGATCTATGGGAACCCTTTTTTTATTTTATTTTTATTTTTTTGTTGTGGAATCACACAACATGCATTCAGACTGTCTCTTTGGGATTGGACGGGAAATACGCAACATCAGCTGCCGGGGATACTCGCCCTCTGCACATGTCTCCGTATCTTTGGTTTTTGGGTCAACGAATGGGATCCCCTGGGTGGACTTCCGCACCCCGACCGTTGCCTGTCGGCTCTAGGAGCGTGAGGCGAGGGGGGGACTTTGGTGGTGCATAGCAGGTCACACCGGTCTTACGCACTGGAAATGGGAAACGCATGATGATTTGTTTTAACTTGCTGGATGCCGTTGAGGGGCTTGTCGAGGCATGGAGTCGTTCAGAAAGGAGACTTGGCGCACATGGGTCAGAACAGTGATGAGGATGAAGCAACATCATAAACACAGAATGGTCAATTGCGGCGTTGTTGAGTAGTTTGGGCCGGGTCATCAGCCACAGCCTCGGAATTTTTGTTTTGCTAACAAAAGATTCGATTGCAATGAAAAAATCCCATGTGCCGAAATCGTGCTGACTGAAGCGGCCACTCGGAGACATTTCATGACCACCCACGTGTTCGTCTATTGGCTATTGTCTCGTATCGCGACACCACGCGGTGGCTTTCGTAACGAGATAAGCGGCTCCCAGCCCCTTCCAGAAACCTAGCCTCCGCTTTCCGTCAATCGTCTGTAACTGCATTCGTAGTTGGAACCAACCGCTCGTATGTTGGTTGACTCACCGTCAGATCGCTGCATTGCGGAGCGGGCAGGCCGGCATAGTGTTGACCAGACCACGGCCCCTCATGAGGCTTTCCCCGCGACGAAGGCCTCGCTCGAGATGACAAACCCATACGAGCCCTGCGATGCTTAGTGAGCGCCCAGTCGACCACAGCTTCCACCACAATCACGAGAACCATGCAACGTGATCAATTAGGGAAAGCAGTAAAGACTCACGGCAATATTGAAGAGGCACACCTCTTGGCCCCCGGCTGTCTTCGTCGCGCAACAGTCCTCGACCAAGACGCAATCCCACCCGGCGTTGTAGGCATCCGTCAACGTGCTCAGGACGCATTGGTCCGTGTTGACGCCGGCGAAGAGCAGCGTGCGCTTACCCGTCTCCCCGCTAGCGGCGTCGGACCCGGACCGCTCCAGATACCTCCGCAGCGGCTGCTCCGGGCTCCATAGGCCTGACATCCTGTTCTTGTCGCAGCGCACGTCCTCCGGGCGGGCGCTCCGCTTCAGCGGCCCGTAGATGTCGGCGTTCCACTCACCAGCGACGAGGCAGCGCCCCTGGCCGTCGCCGAGGTCCGCGCCGAGGCCGAGACGTACGATCTTGTCTTCGGACGCCCCATGGATGAGCGACCGAGAGAAGCCGCGCTGGACGCTGGCGGGTATTCGTGCCAGGTCGTCGTCAGTCAGGCCCCAATTTAGCCAAATTACCTGTGTGTCGCCAATGTAACGGTGAGCTGCGTTACCTTCTTTACCCCTCGGCAGAAATCCCCCCCTCTCCTCCCTCGTCTGCCTCCCGAAAGACGGCAGGTAAAGTCTGCCGGGGACCCCCGAACTTCCGACTGGCGGGAATGGCGATCCGTACCTGAACGCCTAATTCGCGGCATTTCTCAATGACTCTCTTGGTCTTCTCCACCGCGGCCAGCCCGGCCGGATGGTCTCGACACCTCGGATCCAGAAAATAATTCTGCATGTCGATAATCACGAGCGCCGTGGTGTGGGGTGCCACCGAAATCGAAGTCTCCGCGGGTCCTTGGCTCGTGCCGACCGTCCAGGCCGCGACCGGCCCCGGGTGAGATCATAGGTTCGCGATGGTCTGTCGTAGTGCCATTCATCGCCCGGCGGGCCAAAGGTCAAGTCTGGGCGCATGACGAAAGCGAGAGAGGGTCCGAACTTTCTCCTCGGATATTCTAGCCCCGGCGGGTATAAGTCTGTACTTCACCCGGTTGCGGGTATTCGGTTTCGAGCGATTGGGCGGTATGTAAGTCGAGAGAACGAAGGACGAAATTCATTCATGCAACACCAGCGAGAGCCGATAGATAAGAAATCCCGCAGCGCAGCGCTTGTGCGTAATGTGTCAGTGGCAACCTCTTTCGCCCATCCTTCCACCGGGAAAGAGGACGCATCGGCGCGGCCATCGTCCGATCCCCGGCGAGCAACAGTCGAATCTGGTCTACAAGAGAAGTCTCATAAGTCTGTCGCATGTCGCATCGACCTACAAGCGCAGCAAATATCGAGGAATATGACTAGCTTCCTGGTGCGCGTATGGGCGGATGAGACACCAGAGATTCCCCATACAGGCGCATATCGAAAAGGGAGGTGCAGGACCGAGATACCGTGCTAGCCAAGGTTTCTGCCGCATGCAGTGATCCAAACTTCCTCCGTGCCCAGGGCGAACAGGGTGGAAGATTAGGGGCCGACCACCGGATCGTCTGGAGACTAGCAGAGTTTGTGTGCGATGTCTTCGTAAAGCCAAGCGATCATGCGTCGGGCACCGTCGCGATTCGTGGAGCGACATGGTTCCCAACAAGCGACAATACGACGAGTCTCCCAAGACGATGGAAGGGGGGAAAAAATCAGAACCTGGTCCAGGTACCACGTGAACGCATGAGAATATCGCCCACGGGACGAGTGTCCAACTTGCTGCCCCTCCCGGCGCGTCTGGACCTGCGAACTGCGAGACCAACCGCTTCCAACAAGTAAGAGAAGCGCTTCGTTTGGATGAGCGCTTCGCGAGGGATGGTCAATGTCGGGTACGGATCGTCGTCGTGATTGGAGCGGGAAGTCGCAAAGAGGAAAAATCGGTCTTACAGCGACCGAACAATTCCCACAACGAGGCAGCGCCCCACCCGCTGCCAACAAGCTTCGACCCTGCGTGACGTTGCGACGTGGGGAACTGGGGTCAACTATTCGCCTCGAGGGGCCGCCTCGAGGTGTGATGAGGGGTTGGATTAAAACATCGAGGGGCCGAAGAAGCTACTGGTTGCTGGTCGACCCGAAATAAAATAAGAAAAAGCCCACGAGTCTCCAGGGTATATATCCAGCCGAGCGACCGTTCAGCCGAGGGTCTCGTGCTTCCGCTCTGATCTCCTCTGCTCTGTCTCCTTCGTCTCCCTTGTGTTCGTTAGTCGTCTGTCTCTCCGATCTTGCACCCGCGTTTCTTACTCCGCCGAGACCCTCGTGTCAAAGAAAGATCCTTTGAACAGCTTATCGAATTCTACGAGATCACACAAACACAGAGTCAGCGCTCGTAATGTCTCCCTCAGCTGTTGACCCTCCCGCGTCGGTCGGCTCCGTCAAGCCGTCCAAGGCCAACATTGGCGTTTTCACCAACCCCGCACACGACCTATGGATCAACGAGGCCGAGCCCAAGCTGGAAGCTGTTCAAGCTGGAGAGGGACTGAAGCAGGGCGAGGTCACAGTGGCGGTCCGAAGCACCGGCATCTGCGGGTAAGCATACTGGCGACGCACAACGCGCGACGTCACCCGGAAAAGAGGACGAGACTGACAAAAGACGTACAGGTCCGACGTCCATTTCTGGAAGCACGGATGCATCGGGCCCATGATTGTCGACGGAGATCACATCCTCGGCCACGAATCCGCCGGTGAGATTCTCGCCGTCCACCCTAGCGTCACCCACCTCAAGGTCGGCGACCGAGTCGCCATCGAGCCCAACGTTATCTGCAACGCCTGCGAGCCCTGCTTGACCGGCCGCTACAACGGATGCGAGCAGGTCCAGTTCCTGTCCACCCCGCCGGTTCCCGGTCTCCTGCGCCGATACGTCAACCACCCTGCCGTCTGGTGCCACAAGATTGGTAACATGACATACGAGAACGGTGCGATGCTCGAGCCCCTGAGTGTTGCCCTCGCCGGTATGCAGCGTGCCGGCGTGCGCCTTGGCGATCCGGTCCTCGTCTGCGGCGCCGGTCCCATCGGTCTCATCACCCTTCTCTGCGCCAAGTGCCGGTGCCTGCCCGTTGGTCATCACCGACATTGACGACGGACGCCTGGCTTTCGCCAAGGAGCTGGTGCCCACGGCCATCACCCACAAGGTCGGTCGCGGAACTGCCGAGGAGGAGGCGAAGCGTATCGTTGAGTCCTTCGGAGGCGTCGAGCCCGCCGTGGCCATGGAGTGCACTGGTGTCGAGAGCAGCATCGCTTCCGCCGTGTGGGCCAGCAAGTTTGGCGGCAAGGTCTTCATCATTGGTGTTGGCCGCAACGAGATCAACTTCCCCTTCATGCGCGCCAGCGTCCGCGAGGTCGACATCCAGCTGCAGTACCGTTACTGCAACACCTGGCCCAGGGCCATCCGATTGGTAGAGAGCGGTGTCGTTGACCTCACCAAGCTGGTAACGCACAAGTTCAAGCTCGAGGATGCCCTCGGCGCTTTCGAGGCCGCCAGAGACCCCAAGTCAGGTGCCATTAAAGTCATGATCCAGAGTTTGGACTAAACCGCCCAAGCTGCAAGGGCATGGTTGGTTTGTTTTGGGCATAATCCGGTGGTGTTGGCGATTTGGTGTCATGGATGGCTTTTTTTTTTGGATATAACTTAGACATGTTCTCAATGAATTCGTATGACCGCAGTATTCGGAGCCGTGTGAGGAGCTTTGGGGAGAAGGGCATGGTTGGAAAAATGGATCACGATTGAAGACGGGCGAGGTGCAGGATTGGAGTTGGGTGACGATGGCATCGACCCACGCGACCGACCCC
>JAIMZG010001749.1:0-10515 GCA_020466075.1 Colletotrichum coccodes
AAGCTGCTTAGGTCTTCATTTAGCCCCTGCCTGCCCTGAGAAGCTGGCACCTGGGTTCGTTAGGAAATAACAACACCATGTTTGCTGGCAAAGTGGTGAACGGAGGCCAAGTGGACTGCCTGGCCAAGATTATCAAAGGTGGCACAAAAGGTGGGTGACGATGAGACTAATCAATGAGGGGCCGAACTGATACCTGGGGATGTTGCTGTTGTGTAGAGCGAGTCTTCAAAGGACTGGAGATTATCAGGATTCTTGTATCTCCTGTCGACAACTCACTGACACATCTCATCTGTGACGCCGACTGCAGGTATGCCACGACAGCTTTGACGCATCAGTGTGAGAAGTAGACGATGAGACAGAACACGGCGGTGGAACAGAGGAAACACAAAACAAGTGTCTGCGTTTCGAGTCACGTCTGATCAGGAAATGCTTAGGTACGAATTGCATGCCCAATCATGCCGACGCCTTGGGATGACTCGTGAGGGCATCAGGATGACACAGCGTAGGCCAGCTGTTCATTTTCAGACTACCATCGCCTGAGAGGCTCAGAAACGTAGAAGAGGCAGAGTCCCGTGACAAAGAAGGGGGGAGGGGGCGTAGCCGGAAAGCATCAAGGACAGGCTGGCGTCGTTTGGCTGGCATTTACTGGAAAGCTGGCCGGGAGAGCAACTCTGCAAGAAGCTTTTAGTTTCTTTCGCGTAAAGTCCGATTCTAGTGATGTTGAAACAGCACGGCGCAGGCAAGACAGGATGAGACTTTTCCTGCGGAACCTTTTTGGATTCGTGTTTTTCGGGGAACAAGGCAGCCAGTCCTTTTTTTGTTTGGCGAGAACACGACACGATTCCGCCTGGGGCAGCCCAGACTAGAGGCCTCTCTCTGTATTGCGGGCAACATGCCTACTGCTGACAAAAGGTGCAGTGGCAAGGCGAAAATTCCAGATCGATGTTGCCAAGAGCCTCAGTGCTGCGTCGAGGCTCTACGGGTGGCAGATGTGGACGACTCCGGCGCTGGCCAAGACTTCTAGAGAGTGCGTCCGATCAGAGTGCCAATGTTTTTGGGGCCACTCCGTGTAATCGATGCCAGGGGTGGACGATGGGCAGAAGCTTCAAAGGGCATTAGATGCCCAGCAACCCCAAGCCTTTCTGACAAGTTGTCTGGGTTGAGGCGAAGCTTTGACAGAGTAGCAGTTTCGAAGCTAGCCAAGTCGGCAGCGAGGAACGCTGTCACAGCGAGTCGTGGCACGCGGACGGGGGGCGTCGTGAAGAAGGGACTGCAAAAGGGGAGGATATGATGTGTCAGCAAGCGGAAGAGAAAGGCAAAGGTAAAGGATTCGTCGGGGGAGATTCCTTGGCACTCTGAGTATCGAACTGAGTCTGGGAGTTGGTTGTGCGGCGTCTCACAGCTTTTTTAAGAACAGTCAACAGTCGACGGCTGTGGGTCCCAGCCTAGTCGCCCTGTATTCCCGCGCCAGTACACACGTTCATGACGGGAGGGCCCCTGCGACATGTTACGCGAGGCGGCCAAGGAATTCGTCTCCAGGTGGCGTCTGCAGGTTTCTATAACACTATTGCCTTACCATCGTTGCTTGCTGTTTCGAGTCTCCCGCGAAGAAACTCGGGCGGCACCCTTGGCGTTGTAACGTCCGCCGTTCCCTTTGTGTTGAAGATCTTCCATGGAAAGAACAGTGGCCCCTCGGTTCTCTCCTGAATCCCGTCCTCTGGGCATCGCCTCCTTTCTGGCCTCGTTCTCTTAGCCTTTTCCCTGTTGCCCCAGATAAGAGTTGAGAGGGTCCAATAGCGTTGGCAGCCTATAACCCGCCCGCTAAAGTGCGAATTCTGAGGAGCAAGGAAGGGAGGGGTGGACCTGGGACTGAGGAAACAACACACGTTCGGGCATTTTTCTTCTCGTCCCTCCTCCTCTCTTACACAAACCCTCTCGTCCAGATTGTACGCAATCACGTCCGTCTCAATCGTCGCAGCCGCCCTCCTCCGCTGCTACGTTTTGTCTGTTCTCTCTGGTCTCATTTTGTTTCAACGCCCACAACACGAGATGGCCCCAAGGGCACCGTCGTCGTCGAAAGTTCGGTGACACATGCTGGGCGCCCGGGGCGAATCAAGCTTGGCATTTTGAGACTCGCTGTTCTTCAGCCTCAAACCCTCCGAGCCCATCTGCAGACTCGCGTATCTCTGCGTCTGCCGTCCTTGCTGTGTTTCTCAATCTGAAGACCTCGCTGCGGCCTTTCACCTCAAGTTTTCCAAACCCGCCCACACACACCTTTCTGCTGGCCAAGGAGGCGAGGCATGGGCTTGGTACGTTCGCCGCTGGCAGTTCGCATCGCATCGCAGAAGCGATGCAACGTTAATTTGGCTTCCCCTCATTCGCCCAACATCGCCGTTCCTGCATGACGATGCCTCTACGCTCCCTATGTCACTTGCTCACCGACGAACATTGCCGCCCGCTCGCGCCGTATCGCCGATCCACTCCGGCCGGCTTTGGTACCGAGTCTTGTCGTCCGACATATGTGTGTGCGCGTACTGCTCCAAAAAAAGAAAAAGAAAAAAAAAGGAGTCCCCCGTTTCAATGTGAGCCTGCCACGAGGCTACTCACTCACAGCACACCATAAACCAACACACACACACACCCCCCGGTCCGTCCAACCAGAAAGCAGAACTGCATGTAACAACTGCCAGCGCCAAGCCGTAGTCCGGCATGAAAAGGAGGCTCTGTTGATCTTCGCTGCTGGGATTGGTTCGATGGGACTACCAGGACCCTGCTACACACCATCTTTCTCTCGTCCGGACGGCGCGCATGGCGACGGGCCCAGGGGAATCCCGTTTCAGATGCATTTCAGAGGTCTCAGGCCGTGCATTGCCCAGCACCACACACAACCTGACCGACCCTTGAGGTGTGCCCAGTGATGAACCAGAGCCGCGACTTACATGTTCCGCCTTTCAAACACTCGGGCAGGGAGAGAGGAAGATGGGACTGTCCGTCCATACAAAAGCACAGGCGATTTCCCCTCCTTCATGCTTGCGTTGCCTCTTCTAGGTCCTTTTCCCGCTCGATCGTTTCCACCAGTTCTCACTGTCAATCTTCCTTCTTCACTTCTCGAACAGCGCACTGGGGGCAGCTTAGACTTATTTTACCATATCACTTTTATACCTTCTTCACTCTTCTCTATCCTCTCCCTTCTGACGAATACTTACGAGTTTATTAACGAAACGACAACGACAACGAAAAATCACGACAAGATGGGTCTTATTCTTCCTCTCCGAATCGTCCAGGGTATTCTGGCGTTGGTGATTCTTGGTCTTTCGGCCTTTGGTACGTGATGGGAATGGTGCGGTAAACCGGCCAACTACTGTGGCCAGGTTTTGGTAGAATCATGAGCTGACTGTGTGCCCTCGCAGTTGCCAACTGGTACAACATGGACACGATGACTTCGTCCCCATCCCAGATCAACTTTCTGGTCTTCGTCCCGCTCTGGTCTTTCATCTCGATTGCCTACCTCGAGCTGGTCCCCAAGTTTGCTCCAAGAGGTGAGCCGCATCAACCCAAAAAGAAGGGTTGAGCATTGTGTATTGATTGAACCGCAGCTTCCCACCCCTGGGCCGCCGTCGGCTTTGAGGCGCTCAACGTGCTTTTCTACTTCGCCGGCTTCATCGCCCTCGCCGTCTTCCTAAGCAAGCTCCTCTTCTGCCGCGGCTCCGTCTGCGCCGCGGCCCGCGCCGACACGGTCCTGGCGGCGCTTCAGTTCGCCCTCTGGTCGGGGACCTCGCTGCTCATGGTCAAGGACGTCTTCAAGACGGGGTTCCGCAAGCCAAGCGTCGCTGGCCCCCCTCCTCAAATGAAGGAGTCCGCGTAAGCTCCGTCGACTCTTTCAAGTCCTTCCACGCCGACCTCGAGGAGCGCCGGCGGGAGGCGTCCGTTGAGCTCATCAGGGCCAAGCGGATGCCGTCGTGGGACCGCAAGAGCGACCGCAAGAAACTCTGGGAGATCGACCAGAGGCGCATTTACGGCCCGGGGTTTAGTGATGTGAATCTTGTCTAGATGACCGGTTCATACGGGAAACGCAGAACAGGGGACGCAGATGGGCGGAACCTGGGAAGGGATGTATTTGGGTGTCATGAGGATGACACGGAACGTTGGAAAATTCTGTGGGTCGGATATAATTGGTTTTTGGGTTGGTCATTCCAATAAGGACGTAGATGCTATCCGTATTATTACTGTTCTGCAGGCTTCGGTCTGTAGTCATTCCTTCCCATAATCACTTATTCTTGGTTCACTTAATCTTCTGTGTGCGTTGAGACTTTCCCCATGCCAGAAACTACCGGGTGCGTGTGGTCATATGGCAAGGCCACTGCTACGACTTTACAAGTCCAACGAGCTGTCGAACTTTTCAAGTGTTTCTGTTGACCAAGTAAACATTCAGAAACATTCTGCCCAACCCAACTCAGGATCAGGAGACAGACGAAAGAGGTACTCGGCGCCTATTACGTTGTCTCTGATCCAATTGGCAGAGTTGCCGCCGTGCAGCAGGCCCATTTGTACTGCAACGGGTGGATAACGTGTGGTGGGGGTGGACGTCAGTGAACTGGGAGCCATCCCGACCATCGGTGGTTGAGGTTGACGAGCGGGCAATGCAACTTATTAACCTTCATCAACTTCTCCATGTGCACTCGAGTGCCGACGCCCCCGTTTCGGGATTGTTAGCTCTCCAAGCAGCCTATCGACACGACCAAGTCAGACAATGCCTCCTGCGAAGCACCGGCCTATTAGCCCCAGAGAAGATGATAGCACGGCGAACTCTGACGCATGTCCGAGATCAGCCCTACCTCGGGCACCCAAGACGCGTTTGAAAGCTGACCTGACCGCCTTTACCGTTCATCGAAGGTTGTGTGTTCCCACTCTAGACCTCGAGCGACAGCCGCTGTGGGAATGTACCCACGGTTCACCTCGCCTGACCGACAACCGCGGCGGCATCGCGGTCGTGGGGCCCCATCGAGGTTATCGGGGGAGCCGTCCTTCTTGTTCGGCCGGTCTCCAATGAGCCCGTCATTGATACTTGCGAGAGACCGCAACCGTTCGGCCCAAAATGCCACCCCCACGGTTCTACCACTAGACAGTCCCGCCATCCCCAGGGTCCCGTACAGCAGACTTCTCTCGTACACCTTGGTAAGCATCAAGCGCCCTTAGAATTGGGCAAATTTTTTAATTTTTTTTTTAAATCAGTAGACCTCCAGGCACTCGGTGAACCTACAGCCGACGAGAGAACCAAGCCAAACCAAACTTCTCTGGGTAACGACTGTGGGTTGTTGCCCTCCCCAGTTCCCCAATGGCCGCCAACAACCCCTGCCCTGCCCCGCAAAGTGACATTTCAGCGTCGATTGCGTGCTCTGGCCAAACCCCACATTCTATGCCTGAATCGGCGCTCTGCTCGCGCAACACTGGCCAGCAGAAGCCTTTCGGAGCTCACATGAGCGTCGTGCCATGCCCAGCAAGCTGTTGCCGGCAGCAACTTGCTGCCGCATCATAAACAAACTGTGACAATTTTTACTAGGTCGAGGGCCAAGTCATCGGGTCTCCTTTAACCCCCATCCGTCATGACGAGCTAACGACCAATGAAGGGAACCTTGACGAGGGTTACCCCCGCCTGATGGGAAGAGACACCCGGTGTAGACCCTTACTGCGAGCATGCGTTCTCCGAATCCGACAGACAGAGGCAATTATATAAAAGCAGCCCATGGTGTGATCTCCCCTCAATGGCATCATCGTAGCTAGCCCTCTTCCTCTCTCGCGTCCTCTGCCGCCCCTCTTCCTCCGTTGTGCCTCCGTTGCCGGCCCCCGTTGATCTTTAAGCGCGTTGATCTGCTCTTGCCGTCTGTCGCACACTTGCAGAAAGAAAGCTTTCTTTTTTTCCCCTCCTCCCTTCCCCTCCCCCTCCTTCACCGAGAACTTCCTCACCTTCGCATAACACCTTTCCATACCACCTTGTCAATAGAAATCAGAACGTCACAATGGCCGAAGAACTGAGCAAGAACTTTGAGACGCTGCAGCTCCATGCGGGGTATGTACGAACGCTTACACAAACCATCCACGTCTCCGAGGGAACAGACCTCGAGCTTTTGGAGAGCTCTGTTGGGGATTAAAGACTGACGATGAATTGTGTGACACAGCCAGCAGCCCGACCCGGCGACCAACTCGCGCGCTGTCCCCATCTACGCCACCACGGTTCGTGATGTTCAGCGAATGCTCGACAAGCTGAGCACAAGGCGCCATAGCAACTGACAGCAACTCAACTTGTAGAGCTTCACCTTCAATGACTCGGCCCACGGCGCAAGGCTCTTTGGCCTCAAAGAGCCTGGCAACATCTACAGCCGTATCATGAACGTACGTTGCCCACCAGCACCAGTTGAACCCCCTCTACGGCGTCGCGTGTCCTGACCAACCGTCCCACCTTCAGCCCACGGTCGATGTCTTCGAGAAGCGCATCGCCGCGCTCGAGGGCGGCGTCGCCGCCCTGGCCACCTCCTCAGGCCAGGCCGCCCAGTTCATCGCCATCAACGCCCTGGCCCACGCCGGCGACAACATCGTCGCGACCTCGCTGCTGTATGGCGGCACCTACAATCAGTTCAAGGTCTTCCTGCCGCGCCTCGGCATCCACACAAAGTTCGTCGACGGCGACCGAGTCGAGGACATTGCCAACGCCATTGATGATAAGACCAAGGCCGTCTACGTCGAGAGCATCGGTAACCCCAAGTACAACGTCCCCGACCTCGAGGCCATTGCCAAGGTCGCTCACGAGAAGGGCGTGCCAGTCATTGTGAGTCGCTGTCTGATACGTAGGTAGGCTGTAGGATTGCCGCTGACACACACTACCCAGGTCGACAACACGTTTGGCGCCGGCGGCTACTTCATCCGCCCCATCGACCACGGCGCCGACATCGTCGTCCACTCGGCGACCAAGTGGATCGGCGGCCACGGCACCACCATCGGCGGCGTCATCGTCGACAGCGGCAAGTTCAAGTGGGACAACGGCCGGTTCCCGCAGATGACGGAGCCCAGCGACGGCTACCACGGCCTCAAGTTCTGGGAGACCTTTGGCCCCGCCACCTTCATTGTCCGCGCCCGCGTCGAGATCCTGCGCGACCTGGGAGCGACCCTCAACCCCTTCGCCGCCCAGCAGCTCCTCATCGGCATCGAGACGCTGTCGCTGCGCGCCGAGCGCCACGCGCAGAATGCTCTCGCCCTCGCCAAGTGGCTCGAGGCCAGCGACTACGTCAGCTGGGTCTCGTATCCGGGCCTTGAGAGCCACCCGTACCACGAGACGGCCAAGAAGTACCTCAAGCGCGGCTTCGGCGGTGTCCTCAGCTTCGGCGTCAAGGGCGGCGGCAACGCCGGCAGCCAGGTCGTTGACAGCTTCAAGCTCATCTCCAACCTCGCAACGTTGGCGACTCCAAGACCTTGGCCATCCAGTGAGTGCAACCCCGACCACTTGCTCCACGACGAGGTAGCTAACGGTTGCAGCCCCTGGACTACCACCCACGAGCAGCTGTCCGAGGAGGAGAAGAAGAGCTCCGGTGTCAGCGAGGTAAGGCTCCCTAGAAAGAAGGCTTGCTGCAGTCGGGCCTGTGACTGACATATGACCCAAAACAGGATCTCATCCGCATCTCGGTCGGCACGGAGCACATTGACGACATCACCGCCGACTTTGAGCAGGCCTTCGAGAAGGCCGCCGCCGCCACGACTTCGGGCAAGCCCGCACCCGCCACCGAGAACAAGCAGGAGGATGCGCCGCTGGTGCCCTAAGTCCGGCAACGTGAGACGAGACGAGAGAAAAAGCGATCGCACTTGCGCCTTACCCGCATCTGGTTGGATACCCACCCCTTGAATATCTTGGTGACTGGCGCGTGTGTAAAACGCCTGGATGATTGAATTTTTTGTATAAGAATACCCGTAGAAAAAGCAACGTTGATCTGTTTTCGAGATGTTTGAATAAGGGGAGCAGAAAGAAGAAAAATAACGCACCAAATCCCTTGACGTTCTTCATGCGTTCTTCATGCGACGCGCATCAGGAAACATGGGCGGTCTGGCCAACGCTTGAAACAAGAACGTCTGGGCCCTCTTGCTATTGCACTATTACTATATCCTGCTTCCCCTTCATGGGAAAACGATGAAAAGGAGAATGATGTTTTCTTTATAAAAAGAAGGGGGACGATCCCTCCTGATTCTCCCGATGAGCGTGATCGGCTGCCTGTGGCAACTCACGAGGCACGCGAAGAAATGAAAACGTGCCGGCGCCACAAATTCCTAGTGGGTAATAAAGCGAGCTTTGGAGGCAGACGGGAAGAGAAACGTGCGAAATTCCAACAAAGCTTGTGGTGTAATTAAGTCATGGTTCAGTGTCGTACCGGGCGCTCGCTGCTACTAGTCGACACTGACAGCTCTGGAATGGGGCCGGGGAGCCAGGCCGGGCGGGGGGCGCCCCGGCGCGCGGTTGACGACGATAATCCGTTCGTCGGGCGTGATTGGCCAGGTGCGAGTTCGATTCGGGGACCACACACACACTTGCGCCTGTCCACCGTTGCTTCTCATCTCACCCAAACCCCGTCCCACGCCGCCATTCATCTACACCTCAACATCCACCTCAAATCAAACCTCTCCGGCCTGAAGTCCTCTTCGTCTTCTCCTCTTCTTTCTCACCTTACTTGCCGTTGCCTTCGAAGCCCTCTACATCCCCAGGGCCTTTTACCGAACCGACCCGCAGACCGCCCCCGAAATGCGCCTCATCGAATCCCTCTTCGCCCTCGCGGCCTACACTACAACATCTCTGACCCTCGCGGCCTCTCTCACTCTCTCGGTCCCTCCTCCCCGGCCCTGCCGAACCCCTACACCCTCCCGCCCTCGACGCGCGCGACCCTCTCCGCCCTGGGGGCCTCCTTCTCCGCCCCGCTGTCGGTCAAGAACACCTTCGTCTTCGCCAACGTTACGGCGCCCGGCTCGTACCTGGTCGACATTCACTGCGCGACGCACGCCTTCGCCCCCCTGCGCCTGGACGTCGGCGCGACGGCAGCCTGTCGGCGTGGGAGACGTACCGTGGCAACGACTGGGACAATAAGGGCGAGGCGTACGCGGCGAAGGACTTTGAGGGCGGCGGCAAGGGGTTCGAGGTGCGGGTTTTGGGAGGCAAGAATTACTTTGTGGAGAGGAGCAAGTGTATGTTCCCTCCCGGCTCCGTTTCCGACTCCGACGTCGAGAGACGGACGGCATGTGCTGCTGAGATTTTTAGGACGCGGACAAGCCTCCTCAGGCCCGCGCCGGTTGAGGAAAATGTGCTAATATACATACTACGCAGTCTCCGTCTTGACCATCCTCAAGAATCCCATGATCCTTCTCGGCCTTGTCAGCATGGGAATCTTCCTCGGCATGCCGTATCTCGTCGACAACAGTACGTCCTCCTCTCCTCTCTCTTTCTCTCACATCTCCCACAGCCTTCCTTCATCACACCAAGAACCGTCCTCCTCACCCCCCTAACCGGCAGCTGACGTTCTCCTCTCAGTGGACCCCGAGATGCGCGCCGAGTTCGAGGAGCGCCAGAAGACCAACCCCATGAACAGCATCCTCGGCGGCGGCGAGCCCGGCGCAAACCCCATGGGCAACTTCGACATTGCCGGCTTCCTCGCCGGTTCCGGGAAGAAGGACGAGCCCTCTGGTTCCGGGTCCTCGAGCGGCGGCGGCGGCGGCAACGGAAAGAAGGAGAAGGGCGTGCGGAGATAGCAGAAGAAACCCAGAAATATGTGACTGAGGCGACGTGAGGTGAGAAAACAAGAAGAAGAAAAGGGGGGGGGATGTTGGACTGGATGGTGTGGTCCGCAAGAGCTGGTGATGAGTCTGTGCTTCTTCCCATATATATATTCAGATACCTAATGGCCAAGCATGCCTCGGAACATGGTGCACCTGCGATGACCGCATACCATGAGCGGAATCGTAGCTCCTTGGAAAGGCGACGTTTTGACGTGACCCCCTGATCACGACATGACGGCACTGAACCATGTCACTACGACATAAAATTTGCTTGATACAGAGGCCGGTTATGGCCTTTCGTCTATTGGGAAAAGCAGTATATTATAGATGCAAATTCATGACCCGCCATCGCCCCTATCCGTTCGAAATGTTTGGTTCATGGCCCATTCGATTATCTCATGAAGAGGCGTGACATGGCCTACCTCGCCGCTTAGAAGTCGCCGCCAAAGTCGTCACCACCACCAAAGTCATCGCCGTCGTTGCCGTCATCTACATCAAACGTCAGCATCCGCGAATCAAGCCCAAGCAGGTACAAGGCTGTAACTTACTGTATCCCTCAGCATACGCCTCCTGCTGCTCGTCGTTAATATGGTCCGCAATCAGCGCGCCACCAAGCAAACCGGCACCGGCACCAAGCGCCATACCCCCCGCCATACCCATGCCGCCGCCGCCCGGTTTCCGACCGCCGCCCATGCCACCCATGCCCCCCAT
>JAIMZG010001750.1:0-14412 GCA_020466075.1 Colletotrichum coccodes
GGCCCTCACTGGCTTGTCTATGGGAGAGCGGACGGGATCCCGAATTCTCCAGCGGGTGTGGTCGCATGTGCTAAAATATAGCCTCAGAGGCGGTTATAACTCCATGCTGAAAGGGAGCGGTCATTATGTGTATAGCCAGCAGGCCCGATACGGGCGACGAAGCGCTTCTGGAACAATTTTCACATCAGAATGTTACGGATGAGAATTGCTGAATTAAAGCGTCATATCTAAGCCTCACTGTTGAATTCGTTCAAATACCTAATAAACCCCCAATGGTCTTTTTGCTCATCTCCCTGTGCAAGTTATGTCCCCGAAAAGCGACGTAATGCCTTTTCCGTGTCTTAAAAGGACGGAGTCGCCAAGTCTTGTGACTCGGGCAGCCGGGCTGGTCAACAGACCAGAGTGAGAATAGACTGGAGCGCCTAGACGACTTGTCTACTCGTTTTGTGACTGAATATTGCGGATCAATCACGAGACTTTTTGGATGCCAATTGGCTCATATGAGGTGCAGATACATGGCCAGAAAACGACCTTTCATCCAATTCAAAAACGATTTATTTGCAGGATGCTGATTGTTTCAAGCTTGAACATAATTAAATTGAAGAACGGTAATATGGAATTAATAAAGTAATAGTTTTATTCGGTCTGTTATCTCTTTTGCAGGCTGGTATGCAATTATTGCGTGCATACGAAAAGCGTTGGCTCGGCATTACAGCGCAGGCGCATCCAACAACCAGCGCCGGTCGCTAAAAGCCCAAATGGATCAGATTACGCCCGAAATGCCGGGTTGCAATGAATGTTACGGTAGCATACCTGGTTATTAGACGATACGGCCGCTGAACCAAACAAACTCCCACATTTAACTGATAGTAGCAGCTTGCACCTATATGAAGAGGGCTAGTCGAATGGCGGTTTCTCAACATCTCAGAGCACTTCGGAATATGATACCTAGGATGGAAATAAATGAACCTGAAATCATAACGTGGCAGCTCATCAACAGTCTCATTAGATGAAAACGGCAACGGTATATGATAGTTCCAAGCGTAATGATTGGAAAGTCACTAGAACTGTTTCGCCAACCGTTGCCGATTTAAGTATTGCGCAAGAGAGGGACGTTGCTACTCGTTGCTTGCAGGGCCAGGTGTATGATTGCGGAGAGAGGTGGAGCTGACGTTGTGAAGCGATACCCACCTGCTCGGAGGCCAGGTCATGAGGCGGTACTAATATTAATCCGAGATACACATGTCATTATGTAACACTTGTGCAAATTCGAGTCAGGAATTAACGTGCTAAATGTAAGCTGCGTTGATTAACGTGACGTAAAAGTGCAACGATAAGCATTGTGCGCATGCCAGCATTTCTTCACAACCCATAGTGAACGCTGTCGATTCACTTTCCAAGCAGCGATCAATCCCTGAAAGTAAATCTCGATTGTATCATCACCGCCGCTATGGAGCAAGCCGATAACCATTTCGATCCTGCCACCCCCAAGCGCCCCTCAACTCCCGCTGCCGGTGACGGGGCCCTGACGACACCACCTAGCCTTGGACTGTTCCAGACCCCTCCTCGTCGACCACCTCGGGGTGTCAAAAGGCTGAGGAACGCAGAATTCGACAGCCCGGACGCGCAAGGCTCCATTCCGCTATGGCTTTTTAGGACGCCTCCGCAGCGTCCACCACGTCGTGCTCGGTTCTCGACTGGATCAGACCAAGTTGTGGCTGGTACAACACACGACACTTCCGCAAGTAAAATCTTAACAATGGAACCTAAGAAAACAAAAAATCATGATGTTAATAAGGAACGAGATCAAGGTAAACATCGACAGGACAAAGAGCAAGGTGAACAACGAGAAGACCAAGGGGTCGACGAACAGGATGAAGAATGGGTAGATGAACGAAAAATGCCCCAGCGAGAAGATCATGGACAAGAGTAAGCGTTGCAAGGACGGTACCAGAAATGGAAGCAGAGTAAACCGCAGAAACTGAGACTGCGCCAAGTGGAACCAAATTAAATTGGCAGGAAATCTCCAGGAACCAAACATCTAAGATTTGTGTCAGTAGATCGTGGGGTCTTTGAGCTTCGGTGACCAGGGAAAAGTATGAAGATGGCGAGGACCAGTCAAGTACTGGCAATGGTATCGGAAATTTGTTAAAGACGAGAACATTGAGAAAAGACGATGCGCCACCAAGCATGTGGGCCAAGGAAGTAGGTTGTTGTAAAGTTTCTCCATTCAAAATCAAAGCAATAACGATTCTCTACAACGTCCAGACCTTCCAGTACCGGAAATCATCTCTGGATTTAATACTGACTCGGCCTGGAGTCCTTTGCCGCGACCTTCGTTGAATTCAAACACTTGTAATACCCCCTGGCACAGAGACCCTTTGCAGGTCGTCGCTGTTCTGTCCTGGAATCGTAGATGACGAAAGCCACTGTCGTTTTCTGCTTCGATGTACACTCAGTTACAATGGTACTGCGTGTATTCTTTGGCCTGCATTCGGATGAATACATAGACTTTCAGGGTACGACAGGTGATCTGAGAAAGCTGCCCCCTGCTTTCGAGAATCAGTCGCCCCGGAGCAATGTTCGCTCTCACACCATTTTCGGCTGCAAATACCTAAATCAGCTGCTCACGCCGGGATAGAGGTCAAAGACATGATCGCGACTGAGAAACTCGGGGCTGAGGAAGTGATTGCTGTGGGTAAGGTAGCGGGCGTCAATGTTGCCATAGAACTGATAGATGCGATCGGGCGTGGTCTCCATCGCCATTGCGAATTCGTCAGCGGTCCAGACGTGCAGATTCGCTGAGACATACCGGGGAAGGAATTGATAGCTACTAAGCCCTAGGCCTAGACATATTAAGTTGAAATAAAGAGCAGCAAATTAATAATAATTGGTACGGTGCTGGTAATTAGGACGCGAGGACGACCTTGAAGTGCGGCGTACTTAGATCAGGCCAGCCTCAAGACTTATTAAACGTGTAGTTCTGTATCCTTCTGTGCACATGGCGCAAATGGTTGGATGCGCTCTTGCGCCCACAGCCGCAGCACGTGACACTGCTGGAGCTCATACAGAGGGCCTGCCCGTGGCATGAGGAACTGGACGATACTGATCGTGGAGACGTACGGCCCCGCGACGGTACCGAGGAACGGTCGCAGGCTTTTGAACGAGTTACGACAGAACGCGAGGTGGACCTACTCATCAAGGGACATTTATAACATGTAAAATCAATTGCGACGCGGTGTATCCTTATGATAGCTTCACTATACCTATACAAGCCTGAGACTGCGTGCTCTGCGGATGACAAGCCTTACCTTGCGGCGTTGAGGACAAGAATACTATGGCTGAGAATGACATTTGGGATCCTGCGGGGTTGCGGCTTGAAGTTCCTCAAGCTTAGAAAACCACCAAGTATTCTCAATCTGACAGAACCTAGACGCCGGAGTCAATGCTCGACCCAGTTAACTACACTTGGGGTGTCAAAATTTGAAACTATGATCACGTTCACCTCTAGAGTCTGCGCGATATAAACTTTGTGATGGCTGATATGGCACGAAACGCTGTCCGGGGCATTCCCCCTCCCCACATTGAATTGTTGAACAAATTGAAGAAAGCAAGAATTACTGCCCAGTTCCGCCCCAAGCCCGCATGGGTCTCACTCTTATTTTAACGTCTCCCTTCGTCATACACGCATCCACTGCGTTGATCAGTGTCTTACTCATGCAACGGAAATTATCATATCGGCATAATGGTTAGTAACCTAGCTACTTTCCAAATTTCAACACGACTTCGTCGCACCTGATCTGAAATACTTTCTCTGTGTCTAGTAGTAACAGTTTGTCCTTTACTCTTCAGCCCAGAAGAAAATGTCTCAGAGACAGAACCTCGAGGCCAAAGCACTTTCTCAGAATGGCCGTGAATAAGTGAAGTCAAACTTGGCTTGAAGACCTGCTCGATCAGCCATACTTCGAGTAACGGCTTGGTCACGTTGAGAACAGAGCTCGGGTGCAGCTACACGAGCTAAGCCCATAGCCCTGGCACCCTTCACCAGAAGTGAAGTATGCGGCTGCTGCTTCGTCGCATACCTCTCGAAAGCCTTTGTCAGTAGGGAGGTTGACAGTTCTTTCGTTGCTTCAAAGTCAGGAATTTCTTGGGTGAGATAATAGCAGTCTTCACTGTTTTGACGTCAGCGCCAAACTTCTTCGACAACATCTCCTAGGGGACAGAAACTCACCAAGCCTGGTTGGCGCCTTGGCCGAGATGAACACTGGTGGGATGGACCGCATCACCAACCATGACACATCGACCAGAGTACCACTGCTCTGGTTCAAGTTCGGGGCGATCATAGATGCCGTATTTGATCAGCCGCTCTGCAGAGTTTACCATTGCCAACACGACTGGATCCCAGTTCTGGGCCTGCAATATCTCGTGCAACTTCTCTTTCTCGATTGCCTTCCTTTCATCACTGAACAACCCCCAAGCAGCTTCTTCCTCAGTGTTTCCGGGCAATGTCAACCCCCAGGATGTCTTGTCGTGAGTGATTGGGTAACAAATGATATGGCTCAACTCCCCATACCAATTTCTCGCCCCAGGGGTGTTGCGCAAAGCCTCAGGCGTGGGTGAAATTCCGGCGGTCTGATTGCATGTTCAGCATCGATATTGTGAGAGAGAACAATCGGCCTTCCTACCTGCGTCAGCCCAGTAAATGAGGGCGTACCTTCTTCAATACCGCCACGCGCCAACAGCAATCTCCTCGTTGCCGCCTTCAGCCCATCACACCCAACCAGAAAACATCCGGTCTCTGACTTGCCTCCTTCAAAGAGAGCAGTCACAGACTCCTCGGTTTCTTCAATATGCTCCAGCTTCCAACCCTTCCTCACCTCAACACCGTTCTCAATAGCCAACTGTTGCAGCCAGGACGTGATGAGTGTCCGCTTGACGCCAATCGCAGGTTGACCGTACCTTTTGACAAACTCCGTGGGAACATCGGAACGGCCAAGAACTTCACCCACAGCCTTGTAATCACACAGTTCGAGGACAGGCGGGCCGTTCTGAAGGAGTATGTTGGGCAAGGGACCAATAAGGTTGAGGACCTTCATCCCGTTGGGGCAAATCATGAGGGATGCTCCAACATCGCCTGGCGCTTCAGACCTTTCGAAGATGATCGGTTTATAGCCCTTTTGCTTCAGGAGGCAAGCCACTACCGGTCCGGCAATGCCGCAGCCAATAACCAGAACTTTGGGTGACGACATGATGAATATTGTGGTTGAACAAGTATGAATTCAGTGTTTGTAATTTCTGACCTGGCTGTACCGGATGAAAACTGCCTCGTCGTGGTAGCTTCGTCCTGATAATGCCGCAGTTCGTAGATACTACGTCAGACAACGGTGTAGTCTGCTCCCACGTCAGATGCTCCCGGACCACGGGCGGTGCCGGGGTTAGGTCACCTGACCCGTAGCATGATGAATATTCAAAGCTTGTGAAACCCGTGTAAACTCATTATTATTAGACCAGGGCCTGGATTTAGTAATTACAAAGTTTTTCGGGTTTCGTCTCGTTGTCGGAGACGGGCGACGGGAGAGTTCTTCTTTGCATCATCTGAACCAGCGGGTCAGACATCCATAGACCTGGTCCAGACCATCTGCCCACGTGCGCTTCTGTATGCGCTCGCAGATCTAAGGCAATGTCTAGTCCGGCTACTTGAATCGAAGAGAAGATTGCGCGGCGTCCATGTGAAGCGCTAGGATATTGGACCTAACTTGCGCCGCATCAGGCGCGGGCTACCTTGCGAATCAATATTGATTTATGCCCGAGTTGGCGCACGTGTAAACCGGAGATTGGCTGCGAGATTGCTATGCTTGACATGTTGCAATTAGAGTTCTGACCCTGCATACTGCACACAACCGAGTGGTCGGCAATTTGAACAACTCCGACCAACAACTCTTCCGGGCGGATATCCGTGGGCGTTTATCCCTCAACCATGGACTGGTCGACAAGACACACAAGTTTTGTGCCTGAAACTCGCCCACTCCTTAACTCCTCAAGACCTTTGTCGACGTTTTCAAGCGTTTTGCCAATGACACGATATCGGAGCGGCTTGACGACCCCATCCCTAACAAGCCCGGCAACCTCCCTGGTCCATGTCCCCGCAAAGTCCCGGTCAGCCGGGGAAGGCCCGCATTTGTACGGAGCGACCCAATCAACAGCGGATCCGAAGGCACTCATTGCGAAGACCCATGATGGCCGGACCGCCCGCCGCAAGTGGCTTGCTATCGTGAAGTTGTCGAGCGCAACATAGCGACCTCCTTCGGCACCAAATGATTCGTAGCAAATTTTCATCGAGTCTGCTGTGGTGATGCAGTCTGCTGCGTATGCCAGCTGGTCCCTTGTGAACTCGCGAATGTCGGTTGCGCATGTTGCTGATTTGTAGTCGAAGGCTGCTTCGGCTCCTGTTGTTTTGACGAGGTCGAAGTTGTGCGGTGAGCAGGTGACTACCGGTATAAAACCGCAGCTAATCATGTCAGCTCTTTTCGCAAAACAGAATTCCGTAGTTCTCACTGTCTCAGTAATTGGATCATAAACAGACCGGACGCCGTGCTGCCGCCGTATATCAAGACGTATCGTGCCTTTCCCGAAGGCACGGTCTTGAGTTTCATGGTGTTGTGAAGCACCATGCCGCCTGTGAGAAGACCGCAAGGGAACGTCGCAGCCTCTTCAAAGGAGATGCTGTCGGGTATGCGGAAAAGAAGATGCTCTTCGGCCATGACAAGCTCGGCAAACGCACCTGTAGTATCATCGTTGCTGTTATAGCCGAATGCCACTCCACAAACTCGATCTCCTGGCCGTATGTCCGAAGAAACGTTTGTGCCTTTTGACATGACGATACCAGCAAAGTCAAGACCGGCTATTGAGCCTTTTGGCGTACCGGCCTGTATCATCTTTGCGTCTGATGGGTTTAAGCCAACACATGCTGCCTTGACTAGCACGTTCGTAGGCGATAGTGCTGGTGTTGAGACCGAGACTACCTCCGCCTTTCCTGATCCTTGGACCACTATCGCTTTCCTTGATTTCGACGGCTGTGTCATGGTTTTCGATGATTGCTGAATGTAGGTCTTTGTGGTAAGCTGAATACAATGCTGCAGTATTGAGGCAGATGAAGACAAACTGACATGAGTGGGTCACCCTGCCTTTCATCGTGGAAAATAATTCCTTGGGAGGGCTGCTCGAGCCGAATCTTTGGCATCTCCACAGTTCCGCCAGAACAGCCGTGAGTCAGTACTGATCCCTGAACACTGACACGGGATCCTTAGTTGAATACGAGAGGATGGGTCCGACAGCGAGTTTGAAAAAGACCCTCGTAACTATGAGACGAGTACCGTTATTTCAACGGCGCAACTCTGATACTTGTTTCTCTAAGCCGATTTCGGCGACTTCGTCACACGTCCACCCACGACCAACGTATTACTACTGGAAGGTACAATTCTCTATACAGGATCTTGCTTATATAAGGCAGTACATAATACAATACACCTTTGAGATGACCTAGCTGCCTCTGACTCGTGGAATAATCCCCACCACGCTTATCTTCAGCCAACGACCTAACCAAGTCCCCATACCCTAAGGTTTTCCCCTATTTAATTATATGGAAACTTACAAAGTCGCATCTCAACTGTAAATTGCAGATGTAGGCAATTAGGTTAGTGTCCGAAGTATCCGTGAGTTTTTCTCTTGATGCGCTCTGAGAGAACGACACGTACGTACAATGCTGGGCCGCGAGAACCATGCTCAATGATACTTTCAGACGAAACTCTTCCACCCTGTTGGGACGAATCAGTCCGGATGGTAAGGTAAGGAAGGTATGGACGGAGCCAGGAGTCAGGTGGTGTTGGATACGCAGAGAGAGTTTTGCTGGACTGCGTAGGGTCCGACTGGTCCCGGATTAATTACCCGCTAGAAGTGAATTCGAGAGTCGGCTCCTCTAGCTGCAAGTCGTCCTCCACTAATATTGTTGTTGTCCATACAAAAGCTTCGCGTCTAAGTTTAGTGAACTTATACGACAATCACGACTTTCAAGAGGCCTTCGTAAATACACCATGGTTATCTCGTTTCAACCAGATATGTAAGCGCAAAATGTAAGCGAACGCCCGGTATGAAAGCTCATGAATTTTGCAGAACTATGGAGCCCATCGCAATAATTGGGCTGGCGCATCGTTTCCCTGGAGGCGCCAACACACCTGCCAAACTCTGGGAAGTACTCAACAGCAGACAAGACTTATCCAAGGAGCCGGATCAAGATCGTCTAAATCTTCAAAAGTTTTACAACATTAACGGCGAGCATCATGGAAGCTCTAATGTCACGAAATCGTACTTCCTTGAGGAGGACCCTCGGCTCTTCGATACGACGTTCTTCAACGTCAGCCCTCTGGAAGCAGAAGCTATGGACCCCCAACAAAGACTTCTCCTCGAGACAGTCTACGAGGCCACTGAGTCTGCTGGTACGCCCATTGAAAAACTTCAAGGTTCACGATGTTCCGTGTTCGTCGGCGTCATGACGGGCGACTATGAGACGATTCAGTATCGTGATACTGAAGATTTGTCTCACTACACTGCATCTGGCACATCGCGTGCCATCTTGGCTAACCGCATCTCATACTTCTTCGACCTTTCTGGGTCATCCATTTGCCTGGATACAGCCTGTTCATCGTCTCTTGTCGCGATGCATCTCGCAGTCCAGGATCTTCGCAGCGGCACAGCGGAGACTGCTATTGTTGCCGGCACCAATCTCATCTTCGGGCCAGATATGTACATCAGCGAGTCGAAACTGCGAATGCTCTCGCCGACGGGAAAGTGCCAGATGTGGGATGCCATGGCAGACGGCTATGCTCGAGGAGAGGGCGTGGCGGCACTTCTGCTCAAGCCGCTTGGCAAGGCTTTGAGGGACAATGACCCTATTCAAGCCGTTATTCGAAATTCCGGTGTCAACTCTGACGGCCGAACGCCGGGAATCACGATGCCTAGCGCCATGGCACAGGCCAGATTGACAATGGAAACGTACCGAGCTGCAGGGCTAGATCCGTCAAAGGCGGAAGATAGATGTCAATACTTTGAAGCGTAAGTGATGGCTCGCTGTCTCGTCTGACTTTGTCTCAGTTAACACTTTGATAGTCATGGCACGGGAACCCAAGCTGGTGACCCTGCAGAAGCCAGAGGCATCTTTGAGAGTTTCTTTTCAACGAAGAGCGTGACAGACAAAAAACCGAGCCCCCTTCATGTGGGGTCAATCAAGACTGTTGTCGGCCACTTGGAAGGTTGCGCCGGTTTGGCGGGTGTCATCAAAGTTATTCTCGCAATGAAGCATGACACAATCCCTCCAAACCTGCACCTCAGGTCCCTTAACCCGAAGATCCGGCCCTATAGACAAGTTCTCAAAGTCCCAACAGAGGCTATCCCTTGGCCTACCAGAGAAAGTGGACAGCCAAAACGCGCAAGTGTGAACAGCTTCGGGTTTGGAGGAACGAACGCACACGTCATTCTGGAATCTCACGAACCGAGGCCGGAATCCAAGTCATTAACATCCAGGATCTGTTCCAGTGGACCTTTCGCCACGCCAATCGTTGTTAGCGCTCACTCACAAACCTCTCTACTCGAAAACATCCGGCAGCTTGCCATCTACCTCCACAATAATCCAGATATCAGTCTCGATGATGTAGCATGGACATTATGGGAAAGACGAAGTGAACTCGGCTTCAAGAAGTCTTTCCATACGACATCTCGGAAGGATCTACTGATGAGCCTTGAGAAAGCAATCGTAGACTCTGCCGGCCCGCAGCCTTCTTTGGGAACACCAGCCTCAGCTCTAGTATCCCCTTCCGAGGGTTTTGGCGTCTTGGGCATTTTCACCGGACAAAGTGCCCAGTGGCCCGGTATGGGCAAGAATTTGCTAATACACTGTCCCGTTTTCAGGAGAGCCATTGAGGAGTGCGACGAAAGCTTGTCAAAACTTCCAGATGCCCCATCATGGACACTGAAAGATGAATTGCTGGCCGAGGCTTCCCAGAGTCGCATCTCTGAGTCTGAAATCGCCCAGCCCGCGACTACGGCAGTAGAGATTGGCTTGGCTCGCATGCTAGAGACCAGTGGAATCAAGTTCAACGCCGTGGTCGGTCACTCGTCCGGCGAAATCGCTGCACTGTACGTGGCCGGCATACTCTCATTGGTTGATGCCATCCGCATTGCCTTCTACCGAGGCCTCTACGCCACGCTGGCTGGGAAAGGCTCCATGATGGCGGCTGGAATCAGCGAGGAAACTGCCCAGGACTTTTGCCGTGAAGGACTGTTCAAAGGCAGAATCTGTCTAGCAGCCAAGAACTCACCTTCCAGCGTTACTCTCTCTGGCGAAGTTGACGCCATCCAGGAGGCTAAGGAAGTTTTCGACAGTCGAAAGATATTTTCCCGAGTTCTGAAGACCGACAAGGCGTATCACTCCCCGCATATGGAGGCTTGTTCCGAGGCTTACCTACGAGCTATGCGGAAGTGCGGCATCAAGCCCCTGAAAACAGGCAAATGCATCTGGATCTCGAGTGTGGATGGAACCGCGGACCGGTACTGGGATCAAAATCTCGACGAACTTAGCGGGCCATACTGGATTGAGAACATGGTGAAGCCCGTTCTTTTTGCAGATGCAGTTACGACGGCGCTGACCAACGGCGGGCCATTCGATGTGGCCATTGAGGTTGGACCCCATCCAGCCCTCAAGGGACCCGTCAACCAGACTGTGCGACCACACTTGGGCAAGCAGCTCCCGTATTGTGGCAGCATGAACCGAGGAGAGGATTGTGTTGTAAGCATGATGCAGCTGCAGGGATTCTTGTGGTCCAACTTCGGGGCTACTGTACTCGACTTCGACGGATACCAACGCTGTTGGCAAGATGAGATCCTCACGCCGAAGGTAGTCGATGACCTCCCCACTTACTCTTGGGATCACGGCGCACCCATCTGGCGTGAATCAAGGCTCTCCCGCAATCATCGCCTACGCTCAGGTTGGAACGGAACCGCTTTGCTCGGCCACCGATGCGCTGATGACTCAGACTGGGAACCCCGTTGGCGTAACTTCTTGAATCTGAAGGAGATACCATGGTTACGAGGGCATTCGTTCCAGGGAGAGGTTCTGTTCCCCTCAGCTGGCTATATCGCAATGATGCTCGAGGTTGCAAAATTCCTAAGCAGTGGCAAGCCAATGTCGCTGATTGAGATCAAGAACCTCATTCTCGAGCGACCACTCAAGGTGGAGGAAGGGCCAAGACCCGTCGAGATGTTGACATCTGTCAAGGTGACGCACAAAGATGATGAAAACATCACAGCCGAATTCTCGTCTTACGTGTGTTCGGACGCAAATGCGGGCAAGGTGGACAGAACCTGCTTCGGAAGAATATCTGTGTCATTGGGTAGCTTCGATGATGACCTCCTCCCTCCTAGGGTAGACCCGCTGGCTGCAACGGTTCCCCTTGTGGATATTGAACGGTTCTACAACTCTGTGAAAGAAACTCGCTTGGAGTATGAAGATCTGTTCAAGCGGCTTAACTCTATGCGCCGAGTCAATGGTATTGCCACGGCAACAGCGTGCTGGTTCGCTGACGAGATTGAATACGGGAATCTTTATCATCCAGCACTGATTGATGTTGCACTCCAGCCCGTAAGCTCCCACCTGGTCATGAGCGCACATAAGACCTTTCATCGTGATGTACTGACAAGTTACAGGTATTTGCCGCTTTTAACGCCCCAACAGCCGAAAGGCT
This sequence comes from Colletotrichum coccodes, assembly GCA_020466075.1. Lineage (NCBI taxonomy): Eukaryota > Fungi > Ascomycota > Sordariomycetes > Glomerellales > Glomerellaceae > Colletotrichum > Colletotrichum coccodes. Next base: position 11,793 of record JAIMZG010001750.1, read on the forward strand.
CTGGACTGCGTACCTCCCCCAAAGCTTCGAAAAGATCACTGTCAACCCGACACATCATATTATCCCGTCCGCTAGTGGTCAGGTCGAAGTTCTCATCGACGCTTTTTCTACGGAGATATCAGCAACTAAGATAAGTGGCGATGTCAGTATTTACTCGCCCCATGACGGCTTCAACTTGCCGTTTCTCCAACTCGAAGGAATGGCGTTGGCAGCTCTCGGAAGGCCAGACGCATCGAACGACCGTATTCTTTTCGCTGAGACCAAATGGGAAGCCGACCTGCTTGAAGGTGGTGAATTCGAAATCGACTTCAACCCGCCTCAAGATGTTGCGGTTGAAGAATCTGAGCGGGTCGCTTTGTTCTTTTGCCGCAAGCTATTGGCAGAGGCAAGCAAGGTCGGAGTTGAGAACTTGAAACCCCATGAGAAGATGATGTTCGAACAGCTCACGACTCTGGCAAATACTGTTGAGAAGGGATCCTATCGTAACTGGGCAAATGATACAAGAGAGACGATCAATGCTCTCCTGAAAAGAAACCAGGACCAAGTTGACTTTGAGTTACTACGACTGGTGGGAGACGAAGCTGGCGGTGTCTTTCGAAACGAGAAACAGATGGTCCACGTCCTTTTTGCCGACGACAAACTCAGCCACTTCTACCGCGAAGGTCTGGGTCTTCGTAACGCCCAACGTCAGACCTCAGCTTACCTGAGAGCCATATCGCACCGTTACCCGAAGGCAAATATCCTCGAAATTGGAGCCGGAACTGGTGCTACGACGTCAGCAGTCTTCAACACCATTGGTGATCACTTCGGTTCTTACACCTTCACCGATGTTTCCCTTGCCTTCTTCCCCGAGGCTCAGAAGAGGTTTGCGGCGCACGTGCATAAGATGACTTTCAAGAAGTTGGACATTGGACAGCCGTTTGAGGACCAGGGGTTCGACACTCCATCATACGACGTCATTATTGCTGCGAATGTTTTGCATGTGTCGGATGACATTGGAGCTGTGCTTCGTCGGGTCAGATGCCTGCTCAGGCCGGGAGGCTTCCTTGTAGTCACTGAGCCCACTTCAGATCATCTCAGGATTCAAGTGATCATGGGCGGCCTTGAGGGTTGGTGGCTTGCACGCGATAACTGTCGACGTTTTGGACCGGTCGCTACTATCGAAACTTGGGACGAGAAACTGCGCAGTGCTGGGTTTACCGGTGTCGATTTGTTCAGCCACGATCAGAAAGAAGACGAACTTCATACCTTCACCTCCTTCGTCACCCAAGCCGCCGATCATGGCATCAACGCCCTTCGAGAGCCGCTTGAAAACATACACATGCTCCCCAACTTCGTTCCATTCACTGTCATTGGTGGTTCAACGTTTGCTATGTCGAAGATTGTTCGCTCTGTGCGGAACCGCTTGTCGTCCTTCGGCAACGATGTCATTCACTTTCCTGACATTCGAAGCATCAAACCTTCTGATTTACCAGCACAATCTCTGGTTCTGTGTCTCTCGGAACTGGACCAGCCAACTTTCAAAAACGGAGTCGATGACTCTGTTATTTCTGGCTTCAAGGGCATCATTGAGAAGGCTCGAGGGGTGCTGATTTTCACAAAGAATGCGGCTACATCGAATCCTTACTCAAACATGTTGGTTGGGTTGTGCCGAGGATTGCGCGCAGAGAGCCCTGCTCTAGGAAGTTTTCTCCAAGTCATGGACATTGACGGAACCACTAAGCTCGATGCCAGCACTATCCTCCAGCGATTTCTTCAATTGACGCTGGCAGCCATTCACAACGCGGGTTCTGATGAAAGACTTTGGTCTTTAGAGACCGAAATCTCTCTCAAGAACAACCAACTCTTCATTCCCCGCATTCAAGAATACAAAGATCCCAACCAGCGTACCAACTCGGCTAGGAGACAGATTGTCAAGCACGTCACATCAGACACTCACATCATCGAGTTGAACCTCACTGAGAGCGTGGTCAAATTGAAAGCTAGGTCAAGGATCATTCCAGAAACACCTAGGCTGGATACGATTGGTAGCGTTTTCACCTGCTTGACGCCCATCAATCTATTACCATACCAAGGTTCTCAGTATCTTTGTGCTGGCACACGTCAGCAAAACTCCGAATCCGTCATCTTCTTGTCCTCAACCAACTCTTCAGTACCGCAAATTTCAAGGGACCAAGTCTTCCCAGCAAGTATTGGCGCCAATGCCATTGCTCTCATGTCCGTCGTACTAGCTGCCCAGGCTTGGGTACGGTCAGTGCCGCGCAATCACACCATTTGGCTGCATGACGTAGATAAGGTGACAAAAGTCGTTATTGAAGTCGAGGCAGAGAAGAAGGGCATCGAGATATTCGCCACCTCGACCGACCCAACCTGCGATGGCTTCATTCCACCGCGTGCACCGACGCGCATGCTCAAGGCGTTTATGCCCCAAAAGACTGCCGCAATCATTTTTGGAGACTCAATTAGTGATACCGACGCTTCTGATCTCTTTGCCAAGGTCTCCTCTTTTGTATTGGTGTACAGGCCTTTTAGTGGGAAGTTCTGGGATTGCCCGAATGCTCAGTCAGATACGCAACCCTCTGAGCTGCTAGAAGAAGCTTACACATCCACGGTTCAGATG